>VZTL01060599.1:29549-61096 GCA_013400535.1 Scopus umbretta
AAAAGAAAGAAAAAATCATGAATGTAGAAAACCTGGAAAAGAAGAAATGAGACCTACCTCATCATAGATATGTTATTGACCTTAGTGTACTTTTTACTATTGTTTTACTAGATGCTGCAATTTCAGCCAATTCGCCATATTTCCCTTGGCAAATTTCTTACCCTTAATCAGCCCAGCTGAAAAACTTTGACTTGATAATGAACATGTAACTGCTAAAAGAAATCCAGTATCTCTTTCCTGTAAATAATTTTTATTGGCATACAACTACTTATTAATATGCCATAAGTAGGACACTAAACGGTAATAATGACTGGTGTCTTCGGATTTGCTGTTAAGTGTTCTGTTGTATGTAAGCTAGTTAAGCATGACTGTTTCAATAGCAAAGCCATAAATTGCTCAAAAATATTTTAAAAGTAGATTTAAAATTGAATAGAAATGTCTATATTGGCACATACAGGCTTAAGAATCCTGTGTTGTTGCGGTTGTTTCTTTTAAATAAGGGTATAAATTGAATTTTCAAAGAAACAGTGCTGGCTTTTTAAATTTTAATTTGTATTAGGTTTTTATATAGTAAGTCAGAGTATTGGAATATATTTAAAACCACTTACAGACAAATGTGTTGGGGCATCTTTTCAAATCACACATTTTAAGTAGTAAAAGGCATCACTATATTATCATACCTATAAGATACATCTTCTAAAAAACAGTGCTTCTTAAAGATAAAACTTCATAATCAAAATGCTGAGATAATGCAGGATTCAGAGGGGTTTTCTCCCTTCTGATACAAGGAGATTTCCAAGCTGTTAACACAGAATTTTTATGTTAGTAGCATGAGAACATGAGGTGTAGGAGATGGACAGAGGTGAAGGAGATGGACAACTAGACATGATTTTTTCTGTATTAATTAGGAAACCTGGACAGGTAAGTTATTCCAGACCTTCCAGGTCCCTTCCAGAAATTCATGTCTTTTCTGGAAAAATATGCCTTCTCCTCAAACAGCCAGAAAAATCATCATCCATTCAGGTTATTTTTCAACTTGCCCCATATAGCTATGCTCTCCTTCTCTGTCATCCTAGATTAATGACATTCTTCTATTGCCATCTCCCTTCAAATCTATTCAGTACTTCTCCTCAACTCCTACATCAAAGTCTCCTTGATAAGACTCTGAAAATTTTATCCACCTCTGCCTTTTTTCTAACTGCCAGTTCCTCCCCCATGGCCTTCCAGCCAAGTGAGCGGCAGAGCTCCTCAGCTGGAACAGTAATTCTGGATCAGTAGGCACCTGCTCAGCCAGCTCTATAACAGCCAAGCGTCCTGGTCTTTCCAAAGAGCAAAGAAGTAAATAAAAAAATTTCAGTGTGCCAATTTCGAGGACACAATCCTTTAATTTTCTTCCTGATAAAATTTAGGTATTATGGACCAGGTTTGCATTTGCAATTATTTAGAAAAGGTCCTTTCAAATCAGGCCTTACCATTTCAAGAGATGAGCAGTTGTATAATTATGTCCCTAACAAATTGAACTGACAAGAAGAATACAGTCTGTTTTTTTCCCCTCAAGGAAATGATTTTCAATGTTTTGAATTTTATATCAAAACTTGATGAAACAGCTTTGCCAACACACAGGAGATAGTTCTAAATGCTGGTTATTGGACTCAGTTATAAGGCTGCATCCATCACAATTTTGAATTTTGTGTGTTTTGCATAAATACAGAAATATGTTATTGAATGAGCCACAAAGAAAAGGCACTTTTAGATAATCATACATCTTGAGTCTCTGAAGAGTTTTTGTAAAAGGGAGAAGCATTGGCAAAGATCAAGTATGTCCTTTTTTTCTGCTTCTCTCAAACATACAGCGCATCATTTTTATCAGCCGTTCAAAAAACTAAAGAATGTAGGGAAATGGTGCACTGTTGACTGCAGTAATAGCACAGAAAAGACCATTTGTACTAAAGTAATTCTTCTCCTATTGTATTACAACTGTATGCTTTGAACACATTGTAAGTTAGGCAGAGAAAATGGAAAAAAGTAATAATTTCTTACATGATGGATGTTACGGCATTTGCAGGAGTACATTGTCAGACACAAAAACGTTTTAAAACAATTTCAATGGCATAGCAGCACAAAAAAACTTCTCATAAGCAAAATGTTTCTTTGACAGGGAAATATATCGCAGATAATCCAGCACAGTGTATGTGTTGAATCATGCTGTTGAAATGCTTATCAACAGGGCATTCAAAATAGGCAGCTTACATTTTTTTCCTGATTATTAGAAATGGGATTACAAACATCCCAGTGGGCAGAAAATGTTTGCATGTTCCACTTATGAAGCTAAAAATCAGATAAGAAATTCAGAAGGGTACAGATTCTTAAATCCTCAAAGCTCTGCCGTTGCATAGATAGAGAGTTTGCATTCAGGCTTTATCAAGCCAGATGCTTTACAATAAGTTTCAGCTTGCCAGCACCTTAAACTACTGATAAAAGCTGTAATATTAGTAAAGAATTTGTGCATGTGTTGAAGTATTTTCTCATCTACTAAGAGACTTATACTGAGGCTTATTATTGTTCACAGAATGATGCGCTTTGCTGAGTCTGGGCTGCAGTGGTCTGCTGAATAGGAAACACTTTGAAAACTTCCAGTGTCTTATCCAATAGATTTTATTTAAGGGAACATATCTGGACTAAAGACTGTTATAAAAAATAATTTCTGATATTTTAGTTCCATAAACTGATAATAGCCTTTTGATTATTCTTTACAGTTCTTCAGAAACCTAGAAAGTAGATGCATGGATAGACATCTACAATTTTAACGTAGCCAACTTTCCTTAGAAACCATACCCTTTGTATTTTTAAATACATAATGTTGTTTTTATTTACTATCAACGTAAATCCACAGTCTGGTGTCAAAAGGATAGTAGTCATAGCATTTAATCTAATTTTAATTTAATTTAATTTAATTTTGTGAAGAAAATTATCAATTAGTTCTACTGAATTTCACCTACAGTAAATCCCATACAAATTCCAAGTGTAAATCGTCATGAAACAAAATAGATTTGCATACAAACAGGCTATCAATCCAAAGCATTAATTCACATTTTTTTCTAAATGTGAATTAGAAATGCATTGTAATTAGAGACAAAAAAGCCAGTGCTCCTAAACACAAATCTACCATTTTCCTTAGCATTATACTTGCCTGCCATGTTCGGGATAGAGTTAATTTTCTTCCTAGTAGCTGGCATAGTGCTGTGTTTTGGATTTAGTATGAGAATAACGCTGATAACACACTGATATTTTTAGTTGTTGCTAAGTAGTGCTGACACCAGTCAAGGACTTTTCAGCTTCCCATGCTCTGCCAGGGGCACAAGGAGCTGGGAGAGGGCACAGCCAGGACAGCTGACCCCAACTGCCCCAAGGGCTATTCCATACCATACGGCGCCATGCTCAGTATGGAAACTGGGGGGAGTTGGCCGGGGGGGGCAGCGATCGCTGCTCGGGGACGGGCTGGGCATCGGTCAGTGGGTGGTGAGCAATTGCATTGGGCATCACTTGTTCTGTATATTATTATTATTACTACTACTACTATTTTATTGCATTTTATTTCAATTATTAAACTGTTCTTATCTCAACCCATGAATTTTCTCCCTTTTACCCTTCCGATTCTCTTCCCCATCCCACCGGGGCAGGGGCAGTGAGTGAGCGGCTGTGTGGGGCTTAGTTGCTGACTAGGGTTAAACCATGACATTATCTCAAGAAGATTCAAAGGATGTTAAGGCAAATTAATTTTCTGAAATAGGCCAACATAACTAAAGGCCCAAGCCACCAGTTGAGTCAAATCAGAAAAGAAGGAAAGGGTGGCAGGAGAAAAAAGGGCAGCAAGAGAAAAAGGAAGGCCCAATCAGTTACTTAATCTGGGAACAGAAAGCTGATACCTAAACCCAAAGGAAGGTTTTGCAAGTGGTGTATCAGCTGTAATCACCTTGTCCTTTACTGGTGGTAAAATAGCTCACAGAGCTCATAACTGGGAGTGGCCAGGCACTCTGTATATTTGAATTCTACTGGTAAATTCCCAAATCCTAAACACTGTTGTTTATGAGGAAGGTCAACATAAGTCAGGAAATTAAGTCTGACTCTTTAACAACAACAAAAAAAAGTCCTTTGAGCTTCAGTCACATCTCTGCATTTACTCTTTTGCCCTTTGCTGGTTTGTGTCAAAAGATTTTAATTCAGGTGCTTTTGTATTTACACTATAAATTGTTTTGCCAGAGGCCACACAGGAACAGAAACACACCCAAAAGAAAACAATAAAATATTAAAATGCTGTTATCTGGGGTAAGGGAAAGCCAGGGTAAAACATCTCCCTCCAAGCAGAGCTGTTAGTAAAATGGCTTTCCCATGCATTCTGACCCCTTTCTGTACTTTATCTCAGATTCTGAATTTAATCTTAACATCACAGCTGTGGCAAGACAGCCACCGAGTTGTTGGATTCTTATTTTGNATGGATAGACATCTACAATTTTAACGTAGCCAACTTTCCTTAGAAACCATACCCTTTGTATTTTTAAATACATAATGTTGTTTTTATTTACTATCAACGTAAATCCACAGTCTGGTGTCAAAAGGATAGTAGTCATAGCATTTAATCTAATTTTAATTTAATTTAATTTAATTTTGTGAAGAAAATTATCAATTAGTTCTACTGAATTTCACCTACAGTAAATCCCATACAAATTCCAAGTGTAAATCGTCATGAAACAAAATAGATTTGCATACAAACAGGCTATCAATCCAAAGCATTAATTCACATTTTTTTCTAAATGTGAATTAGAAATGCATTGTAATTAGAGACAAAAAAGCCAGTGCTCCTAAACACAAATCTACCATTTTCCTTAGCATTATACTTGCCTGCCATGTTCGGGATAGAGTTAATTTTCTTCCTAGTAGCTGGCATAGTGCTGTGTTTTGGATTTAGTATGAGAATAACGCTGATAACACACTNAGAAAGCTGATACCTAAACCCAAAGGAAGGTTTTGCAAGTGGTGTATCAGCTGTAATCACCTTGTCCTTTACTGGTGGTAAAATAGCTCACAGAGCTCATAACTGGGAGTGGCCAGGCACTCTGTATATTTGAATTCTACTGGTAAATTCCCAAATCCTAAACACTGTTGTTTATGAGGAAGGTCAACATAAGTCAGGAAATTAAGTCTGACTCTTTAACAACAACAAAAAAAAGTCCTTTGAGCTTCAGTCACATCTCTGCATTTACTCTTTTGCCCTTTGCTGGTTTGTGTCAAAAGATTTTAATTCAGGTGCTTTTGTATTTACACTATAAATTGTTTTGCCAGAGGCCACACAGGAACAGAAACACACCCAAAAGAAAACAATAAAATATTAAAATGCTGTTATCTGGGGTAAGGGAAAGCCAGGGTAAAACATCTCCCTCCAAGCAGAGCTGTTAGTAAAATGGCTTTCCCATGCATTCTGACCCCTTTCTGTACTTTATCTCAGATTCTGAATTTAATCTTAACATCACAGCTGTGGCAAGACAGCCACCGAGTTGTTGGATTCTTATTTTGGTCTGACCTTGTCCTTATAATGCAAATTGCAAGAAGACCTAAGAAAGTATATTTTATTCCTAACTTAGTCTATGATGCTGCTGTGTTTTAGCAGATATCAGTGAGTTAGTTGGCAAAATCAGGTTTTATTGGCAATAAATATTTTCAGAGCATAGAGTTGTTTCATTTGTTTCCAGCCTAACATTTGACCTTGGTTCCTTAAAATTGTACCACTTTGCTTAGTAACCATTACTAATTTGGCATGGGGGGGAGTGGACTAGATGGACTAGATGATCTCAGAGGTCTTTTCCAACCTTAATGATTCTACGAATGGATTGCTCTTCATTCTGTGCAGTTCTTCCTTAACTGATCAGTCTCTGTTTCTCACAAAGGCATACACATATGCACACATACACAGCTGAGTTTAGAAAGGTTCTAATGTCCATGTGGCCGTTGCAAAATGCTCATTTTGAGCAAAGAGAGAATGCATAAACTTCTGCAATATCCTTTAACAACTGCTGGTGGTATTCTGTTGGGAGAATGTCAGCTATACTAATAACTCTGTTAATGATCAGCACTTACATGTGCATTCACCAACATCAAAAGCATGAGCAGCAAACGAAGTATGACACCCACCGGGAGTCTACAGACTGAACGGATAACTGTGCTAATGTCCAGCAATTACAAGTGTATTCAGGTTCATCACCACATACACAACTAGGACTTCTAAGCAACCTATTTTTTTTTTAATTAGATAATTGCTAAAAATCAAAATGGCACCAATTATTTGGAAAATATTTTTAATCACTTTACCTGGAACATTTTTATTTCCTAACAGGTATTATGAGGTTTCAGTAAATTCCTCATGCCCCTGACTCAAATTTACCAACACTGAAATGGTACAACAAATAGGTTAGCTTTGCAGCCATTTAAAAACCTTACAGTGCTAATAATCCTACTTTTAAATATTTCAGGGCTCAACCTTTTAGCACTGAGCTCAAGGGTCACTGTTCTCTGCATACTTGCTTTGACAACTTTAACATCCAGTCCCTAATCACTATTTCCCACTGCTTGTGAATACATGCTTTAAACCAGTCACCAAAATGACCCGTTAAAAATAATGCCTGCAACTACACTTGGGGGGAGGTCATTAAATTCCGTGAAACAAAAAGTTTCTAGAAGACGAGAAGGAAAAGCACTGTTCACAGAACACAGAAGGCATATCCTTTTCTAAGCCATCTAGTAAAACACAAGCAGCACCTACAGCAGGCTGAAGGTCCAGTGAAGATGCTCATAAGTAAGCATGTTTTACTTTGCACTAACACAGTGGAGGGGCACTGGCTCAGTCAAATCACTTCTCGGCATTTTGGCTAAGGTCAAGTGCAGTGTAATTGCAGCACCTTGGCTCAAAAACCACCACCAGAGGGACAGTAAATTTTGTATATTACTAGAGGAGGGAAAGAAGTTTCTGTTGATGACCTCAGTAACTATCACTATGAATACAAGAATTCTACTTAGCTATCAATTTAATCAAATTTCCCTGGGAATAACTAATGGGTGGAACAAAACATAGTCCCTAACTACACAGAATATGTTTCTGGTTTGTTTCTAGCCAAGTTGAAACATCAAATACTTGTAAAATGTACTTGACAAAGATCTTGCACTATATAAGGAAAATCAAGCATGTCTCACCAGTATTCCATCTCCTAATAAATCCCTGTAAAGCTATAAACAGCTTTCACACATTTAATCGACCATATACCAAATTGTCACCTCAACAATAAAATATAAGTGCATTTTTGGGGGAAAAAAGCATTAAGCATACTGCAGTGCAATACTTTGAAACACATTCTGTGAAGACATGAAGTAGCTATGCATGAAAGCAGGACAAAGTGTCAGAATGCTTTAGTTCCAAGACCTCGTTCAGTGCCGGAATGATGACAGAACTCACTGGGGCTGAACAGCAAATGTTCAAGATATAGATCTAGTAATTCTCTTAAGCAGAAAAAAGAACAGGAAGAAAAGATTTCTAGTTACAACATCTGAAGTTACAATTTAACAGAACAGTATAAGAGAAGTGTTAGGATTTCTCATTGAAATTCAAATTGGCAGCACAGAGTTTTATGGATGCTTACCACGTGTATCAGTATCACAAAGTTTGGAGTTCCTCTAATAAGCATGTAAAACATTAAGATACATAAAAATTATTATAATTTTAAGTCGGTGAAGAGCTGCACGTCAATAAGGCATCATAACAACTTAATTACAAATCTGAGTTTGTTCAAAGTATCTGTTATTTCTAATAATTAGATCACAAGCTATAGATGCTTAGTGAGTGATAAAATATTTAACTTGTAGAACAGACATCAGTTATTTCTAAATAAGAAACAGTCTTACTGAAGAAAGCAAATAGTTACAATCTAGTTGCATCTAGATTGTAACTGCTAGATTTTGTGAAATGCAGAAACTGCCTCAAATGAACAGTTCTACTTTTATACCCAATGCATTCTGAATTCTCTTCTGTAGCTGAGTATTTCAAAAAGGAATGGGGAAGAAGTAACTGAAAGCCTGTAGGTTAGGGTGTTTGCCTGAGAGCTGAATGTCTAAATCGTCTTGACTGAGAGAGGAATTTACTAGTAAAGTCTTGAAAATGAATAGGACTTGAATTTCTTTTGCCTTCCGTATCTTGGCATCATAAAACTCCACCTCACCAGAGTGCAGAATTTTCTACCCTACATGCGCAAGCATAAGTTGTCCCAGCTTCACAAAAGCTTGCCAAAGTCTATTTTCCAACCTACCTACCACCATATTTTACTGAAGCTTCTAATAACAAGAGGAAAGAAGAAAACTAACGGTGTTCAGTGTTTTTCTGGTTTATTTTTAGGCAGGACAGTTGCTGATTTTTATGCAGTAGGATTTACTAAGTATAGTCAATACCATTTTCATTACTCTACCAACAAGATGAATTCCAGGGAATATTCAATGCTGGCCAAAAGCAATGCCTCATGTGCTATTATAGCCAAAAATATTCAGCTCAGTAAATTGTTCTTTATTGCAGCTATTACTGGATTATGAAAATTTTTGTACTAATTGATTATTAACTCAGAATAATGTAATATCTTCTCAGAGAATGCCAAACAGCCAGCAAACACAATATTAAATCAATACTTATTTCTTACCTGTTTCGTTCATCATCATCAAGTCCCACTACACCAAATAGAAAAGGTTAAAAAAACCACTCTTTCTAGCAGTAGGTAGAAATGGGAGACTAAATAAATCAATGTAAGAGTAAATAAAAAAGAACCGGAAAACAGAAGACTAGTCATAATTTTGAAGCAGAACAGGTGAAAGAATCCAAATGTTTACAGACATTTCTTCAGCTAGCCTCCACTCCTTTTCAGTAGCAGGTTTTGTTCATCTAAGTCTGATCTTATTCTTTTAAGTATTTTGTGTTGTTAAAATGTACTATAATATGCAGCGGATTACCCTGGAGTTTTCTTGATCAATCCCTACATATTAAGGGAAATTTTTCTGGGAAAGTTTATTTCTCTATCCTGAGTTTGAACATAGGTTACTCTAAATTTTGGTGTGAAACTAAAAAACCCCAGGGATAAGGATAAGAATAGGCCTGCCAGAGACTATACAGCCTTGTATGCAGACACATACACTATTTCAGCAGACTTCTGCAAAGCTTAGTTTCATAATTTTCAGGAACTTCTTTGAGTTTCTTGGCTGCCATATACTATACGTCATATACTATAACAGACTCAGAGATTACATTTCTTTTACAGAAGTATAACATTACCTCTAACAACAAGCTTTCATTTAAACAGTAAATTTCATTTACTCATGTCTTTCTGTATAAACAAAGGACTTTTATTTTGCGGAGCCAGACTATTCTGATGGCTGAATAAATCATGTACTTTTTTCCCCACAATTAAGTTCCACAAAGAACTCTTATCCATTATGAATTCAAACTAACTTTAGAAATAAGAAAAGGGATAATTTTGTTCAGTTTGTACCTGAAAATTACACATGATTTCACCATCATCAAGGAGGATGCATAGACAAAAACATCCAGAACTAAAAGATGCACTGCCCAGATTCAAAAGGTGGTCCAAGAGAATCTTCCAAATGAGAAAATGAAAATTAATTTGGAAAACTTCTACAGTTCCTATAGCTCCAAATTTTCCAGAATGTTATGGACAGAAAAAAACATCAAATTAATAGTTTATAGCAGCCAAACTAGGTCAATACATCCATATTGATCATCTCATGTTTGTCCTAGATACCTGCTCTTTTGCCAAGCACACAGTCTCTCAGTTAAGGAATAACAATAGGCTTTCTTTGACTATTCAATGACGTACAGTATTCACAAATTCAACTCTTTCCCCCCCAGCAATTGCCAAAGCACACTTTTATACTACATCCTTCAAAAAATACTTTGAAAATTAAGTTTAAAAGGGAATAATTCAATGTTTTCTAACTCACTTTACACATACGTGCATAAATAAAATGGGGGAAGATGATACAACCAATATTGCTTCCAAATATATAAGTACAATAAATGTGTTTATAAATATCTATTATAAAGTCATTCAAATTTAAGTGCTTATAAATTAAAGAAGTGAGCTGTCCTACCTACAACACAGCAAGGGTAGGGAAGTTTCTACCCTCATCTTGATATAGTGCTGCCATCAGTAGAGGTTACTGCCCACAAATGGTACCAGCACGTGCACATAATTGCTCACCATGATGGTTCAAAAAATGATTTAGTTTGGGGAGTGGAATTACAACCATTTAAGTAACATGAATCATTTTATGAGAACCATGTTCAGGAGAGGCTATAAAGGAATTTAACATAGCAAATCTGAGAGAAAGGCTCAGCAATGAGCTGCTGAGGTGTTCTCTCATCCATGTAACTGAGTCACAAAGTGACTTTAGTCCTTCGGGCAATAAACTGATTACAAGGAGGTAGAATTGAACAGTCTGTGAAGTCATAGGTACTATAAATGTCCAAAGTAACTTCAATCTAACTCTGAAGTGATACATGACAATTGTTTATTTTAATAAATTCCCTTTCCTAACAAATTCTTTTTCCTGCCCAAGGATAAAGGTGAACTGCCCTAAATTGAAAAGCTCCTAGTGAAAAAAGGACAGTAAAATACCACACAGATTTTGCCACCAAATGTACAAAAACAATGTGGGCTGATTCTAGTTCAGGTTGAGTCAATTGTTAAAAATGACTAGAAAAAAATAAAGCTATCTACTTGAAATGAAGGATATCTGAATTCTTGGAAAGACCGAGTCTCTTAAGATGAAATAAACTTGCAAGTACAGCCTCATATATGAACGTTAAATAAGTCAGCTACTCCTGTGGAAGTAAGTGCACTTTAAATTGGTACTGAGTAAGTTTTGCCAAATTTTATGCCAAGAGAGTAGGTTCACAAAGGTCATCTTTAGCCAAGGGAAATCTAACTCTCTAGGCTCCCCCAAGGATAATTTAGAACATCTAAAGTTAGCCTCCAGCTTTGAATTGCTCTTACACTAACGAGCCAGAGAGAGACACTGAATGAGTGAGAGCGTGGAAAAATTCACATTGTGTGCAGCAGCAGAACAGCCCACAAAGAGCTCTAAGAGACTGCCATAACTTAGGGCAATCGCTTTGCAAATGGATCTGTTTGCAGTTTGTGCAGACATCCAGACTAGATTTAATCTGGATGCCATTAATAACGTTGCAACAACACAGACTTTAGCATGAAAAGACAGGTACAACTGCAAAGCTTAATTTAAGAACCTAACCAAGTGGTCTGATTAGATAAAGTGGCTAATCCCTACATCTGTCTACAGACGACTAACAAGATAGGCTTAGCTTGGTGAGAACTCAGAGCAGGATCCTAAACTAGGGTCTCTGCATTCATGATAAATCCATAATACTAGTCCTGAAAAAACATACACAGATGTAAAAAGTCTCAGAATTGTGTCCTTTACACAGAAAAATGAAGTTGCAACAGTGTGTTACTGCTGTAGGAACACAGCAAGCTGACTCAGCTGCCTCTTATCAGTCTCACCAGCTGGTTAATCCCATTAGATAAGCTCTCAAGTCTGTCTAAATTACTAAATGAAGTTAAATATAAGTGATGCTGTGGGCCTCTCTAGCCACACAGAAATGATGTCAGTAAGGTCTTTGCCCTTCCTGGGTATGACTTGAAATTTATACAGCAAAAATTTGAATTGATATTTCATTCTCAGAAGGAAAGAAGAGAAAAATATAGCAATTTAAGCTATGGGAAAGATTTTGGTTTCCTGTTTTGTTATTTCTCTTATTTCTCATGATGACACAAAAAGATAACGAGGTACTCGGGCATCTTCTGTGTCAGTGTGTACTCCCTGCTCTAAATACAGGAGACGAGCTTGGAGGATCTACTCATACAGAGCTGGCTTAGGCTTGCTTACCTAATAAGGGTGGATGGGATCATACCATAAAGCAAGAACACTAAAGGCATATTCTTATAGGATTTAGTTTTATACCACTATAACATATGAGCATGTAGCTCACAATGCTGGATTTTAAGCTAATACTTTGCTTCAGAAGTCAGGGTGTCAGCATAAATTGACACATACCAAGTACATCAAACCAACTGATGATTTTCTCTGGTAACTTTTGGTGGAATCTAGTAGCGTGGGGACATCTACACCATGCTAATGTTTTTTCACATTTGCAAGTGTTCACTTCTCTGCCTCAGAAGCCTACATAATTATGCAAATTCTTATTTCATCTTTGTGTTCTTTTAACCTAGAGAATTATGGGATACTGCAAAAATCTTCACTAATATTAAGTTTGTAAGTTATTTGGCTAAATAGCTCATGCTTTTATGGTTAAATAAAATAGTAAGTTATGGAAGTTATTTAATAAAATAATGTGGTTTATACAACAAGTTCTGGATGTTTTATTCTAAATTCATGCCTATTTGGAAGACCAAAAGTAACAATCCTAGTGCCTTAGAACTATCTTTCAGCAGACGTGACACTTTTAGTGTATAGTATTTTACAAGCACTCACAGCTGGAAGAAAAAAAAAATCCATATTTTAGCACTACTCAACAACAGAATTCTTCCATTCTATCTTTATGTGAAATTCAATAAAATAGCAGTTCTGCAAAACATATTGCATCCTAGAACTTTATTTAACAGAAAGGTGTTTTAAAGCCTCAAGTCAAGTAATAACCTTATACTTAATATGATAAGCCTTTTTTTCAGCCTTTAAGGATCATCCAAATATAAGGAAAGTCTACATATTATTCTTTAGCAGGTTTTTCCTTAACTGCAAATTGAGTTGAAAGAGCACAAAAACCCCCAAGCAAACAGTCTGAACCTGTATAACATTATTTCCCTAAAATCTATACTGATACAGCATTTTACTATCATGGAACTTGTAAAAATGTTGGAGTCATGCTAACAATGAAACAGAAGATAAACATTTAAAACAACATTCAGTATCACAGACAAACTTAAGGTAGATGCCCACATCACATAGGAGAGGATCCGCTCTACCTATCTTAAAGTCTAGTCAAAGATGGTCACCCAGTTTCTATTCTGTAGGCCACGAAGACAAACGGCCATTTCTAAAGGCAATGTGCTTCACATAGCTTAAAAAAGGACTGATCACTTCCTAGAAGTTTTTTTACTGACTAAAAGGAAGCCTAAGCAATTTGCTTAGATTAGACATTTTTACAGCTATAGTAGATGTCACATCCACAGTGTTTACAGTAGAACATGGGAAATCTCAGGTTGTTTGAAAGCCCTGGTCTAAAAAATATCTTCTACACAACTTCACAAAGTAGCTCCTTCAATTGGCCCATTCAAACCCAGCTCCACACTTGGGTAAACATTCAAAACTACTCCTTTTTTAAATATATGTTTGCCCTTTGGACTTAGGAACTGTGACTGGATATGCTAATACTTTGAGTGTGAGAAATTGCCTTCATTTCAATTTCCATTCTATATTGTCAATAGGGGACAGCAGCATAAACCCTTCCATATTATCAGGAAAATTCCTTCCCCCGCTTCTGCCCCCTCAAAAAAACTGAAAACCAACCCCCCCACACAAAAAAGGTTAAAACAGTAATCTCAGTCTGGCACCTCATCTGATCTGTCAAAGTCAAATATATATAAAAAGCTACAGTTATGAAACTGCCATTGCTTTCTAAGTAAATGAAAAAGAACAGCATAATTCAGTGCACAACTTAAAGGCAAGTCTCCCAGATCTAGTCGGCATTCCTCACATTTTATTGACAAGGACACCAGCCAGTGGAAGAATGATGGTGAAGATATCTTGCCTTACCAAAAAATGGCACAAGCCACAGGATTCTGAAATAGTGTTAATGGACTTAAAAAGCATTGCCTAACAAATCTAAAAATCTACAGGTACAGAGGGAATGCAATAGTAAGTGCTGAATGAAAGCCAGTGTAGCCAAAATATCCCACTGAAAAGTTTCAGAAACTTATGCATGGAATTTAGCATTAACTGCACTGAAGCAATCAAGCATTGAAGTTCTATTCAGATAATACATGGCAGAAGTTCTGATTTTCTTCCTGGTAGCATTTGTTCACCCCTAATTGAACCATTAATTCTTTTTTTCCCCTCCTATCAGCAAAGACCATTTGTCATTAAGATGAAATTCCTGTCCAAAAAGAACCCAAAAGACAATCTTCCTCCCCCCACCCCATAAACCACTTTTTTCCTGACCTTTACAGAAGTAGCTTGAATGAAGGAGATGAAGTAATTGCAAACCTTTCAGAAAGTAATAATAGAAACGTTAACAGCAATCTAGTTTATTCATACAAGTCCTTCCTCTAATTGTTCTCCAACATGGCCTTGGATTATATCCAACTGAAAGCGGAATTAAATACATATGTTATTGGCATTACTACATTACAAGTAGTGTGGAAAAGATGTGCAGTTTCTGCCTTACATCCAAAACTAATGCAAACCAATTAGCATCTTTTAATTACGGTTGAGCAAACCTAAACACACAGGAGTTAAGTGTCACGATTCAATCTGGTCCCCTTGTCACTCCACTGAAGTTCATTTAAATTTCAAAAAGATCTACTCTTCCCCATAGTCTATTTTTTATGCCTAAGTACAGTTAAAAACAAAACAAAACAACAAAACAAAACAACCAAACCCCAAAAAACAACAGAACAACCCAGAAACCCCCAAAAGCCACAGAAGCTCCTGACTATTTATAAGACAAAGTAATCATTAACACTCCAAGTGGTCTTTCTGGCTACTTTTTGTCGAGCTTTGGGGGCACGATTAGATTCAATGAGGTAACTATACAAGTGCAAGCCCTTAACATAGATATGTTGCACTTACCCGAGTCACACACAGAAGCAAGCTGTACTGGGCTTGGTTATTGGTTTGTTGGGGAATTTTTTTGTGCTGAGTCAGAACAACATTATGGTTTGATGCTAATTACTATTTGATGTGCAAATTAGGACCTTAGATCATCACAAATCACAACATGCAACCCTATTCTTTCCAAACCTATGCACACTGTTTAGAAGGCAGTTTTATTTATAGTGGTACACTTCTCTGCAGAGCAGCACAGGATCCAGAAGAGAGTTTTCGATGAAGCAGCAGCAGAACTGGAATCTTTTTGCTAACCTGCCTCTTCAGAATTAAAAATGTCATGGGGATAGCTATAACTACTTCGTACTACAGGGAAGTACATATTGATATTTGAGAACAATCACAGTAATATAGGTGTTGAGGAAAAATATTCCTATCTTTCTCTGGAATAAGAGATCTGGAAATTCTTAGAATTCCCTATCATTTTTTGTAAAAAAATTAATTTAAATATGTAGCTGGTGAGTAGTTACATAATTGGGATAAGCAAAACAAGAATCAGATTCAATTCTTACTCATCACACAAAACATCAGTGACTTTGCCTAGCTGTGGTGCTGAATAAAAATAACTGAGACAATTTGGTTAAGGGCATTACAGAAAATATTAAGATGATTGTAAAATCTGTGCTTTGGCTAAATTACTACATAATCTTGTAAATTTCCTTCTGTTTTTTAAATCATTACAGAAATTAACCTAGTCTCCTCATTTAGTCTAACTTTCAGGCGTCAGAGTGCCACTATTAATAATCCAGAGACAGAATGAGATTTATGGGCCAATCCATGGATCCAAAGGGATTTGTTTTAACAATCAGATCTGCTGAAAATTATTTCATCTCTAACATTTAGTGATGCAAGCTACATGCCTTGTACCCAGTGGCAATACACCCCTAAAAACCGTAGGGAACAATGACAAGAACAGCATGTCAAGGCACCCCCATTCTTGTGTCAGTCATGACTGTGCACTACAAAAAAAAGCTTTTACACTTATGTATCCTTTCTAAATGGTCAAAGATGGCCTTGTAAATATTTTATTTAAAACATTTGACTATAAATGCGTCACAATGAAGTTAAATGTCATGCTCAGGAACAGGTAGAAAAGTTCTTTTTACATCATCGTAGAGACCAGCAGTTAGTGTCTTAGGATGCAATTCAAATACACATTCATGCTTTGTCCCTCTTGGAAAGAATTAAGAACAATTGTACTATCATGGATTAATCCACGTTCTCCTGATATGATGCCTGCATTGTACCAAGTATCATCTACTAATCTGATGCAGTCATACACGTTGCCTGACAGAATCCAAACCCCACACAGCCAATCATCAGAAGTGGAGGTTTGATTTTGCAAGGCTCTTTCTTGAACTTGTAGCTCTGCTGTTGTCAGGGACTGGAGGCACTTCTTTATGGTGGCCACCTGCACAGAAGAGTTGCAAAACACAGATTTTCTTGGAAAGCTATATATTAAAAATTATGAGCAGTGAGAAAGATTTTAAATTCTATGTCTGCAATGTATCACACCTGATCTCAAAATAAACCTCATCAAAATGTGAGCTACAGTCCAGCAACTAAAAATAAACTTGATCCTTGCAGGGTTCCAGCACATGATCTGTTCATACAAACATGTCTGATGCAAAAGGTAAACTCACATTACCACTGTCAATTAACTGTTAATTGCTAATCCATTAGCAATTTAAAGCTAAGCAGTTGCAGTAGTCAGGATAGATTGCTCAAACACAGCAGAAAAAAGGAAAGGATAATTCTGACTCTTCTCCACCTACAAGAACATTCTAACCTCTTCTTCCATTCTTGTATTGCCCCATCTCATCCTACCATTACACTTGATAGGGCTTCTCTTCGGAATTGTTTTGATTCACAGTGTTTTGCATTGAGAAGAGCTTGTATCTTTTTTGCTTGGAGCAATCAAGCAGGAATAGGACTCAAACAAGTTATGGAGCTATGTATCAGTAATGCTGCTGCATATTCCCTCTATAACTGTATACAGGTTACCTAAATAAATTAATAAAAATCCTATTTAATCCTGTCTAATAAGATATTTTTGTTATATATTTAAGCATTTGTTACCTAAAATATTTGTTAGCTTAACTGTAAAATGTGATAAACTGCCATGACAAAGATGATCATATACCTTTAAATAGCTTGTGAACTTTACAAAGGATTTGCACTTTAATCCAAACAACAGAAAGTAGTCAGTGGAGCACTACCTAGGCACCTACATCCAATCTGTTTGTATGTACGGAGTGCCTATTTACTAGAGACATGTTAAAAATAAAAGTAATCTCAGCAGAGGTGACAAAAGAAAAAAATGTAATAGAGAAAGGCAAAGGACACTAGACAGCACTGCTGTATTTTGCATGTCCTGTTTACATAGGCCATAAACTCCACCAGATATACACTTTGCGTTTCAACAGACCCTGGCATAACAAGGCTTCCACTAATAGTAATATACAATAGAAATAATAGGTGGTCAGAAAACTCAAAAAGTGTAAGGAAACCACAGCAGAAATTTAGATGACATAGTAAACTATATGTTTATTTTTATTTTTTACACATGAGAAATATAGCAGTAAAATACAGCACACAGTCATACAACAACAGGCATCACCTCCTAACTGGTGAATAAAACCAGATGCAAGGCTAAATGGTAACATATATATGTTTCACATATACATTCCACCCCTCTTTCACAAAACATTTCTTTTTTATATTTTATACAAACACATGTGCACACATACAGCTATACTAGTTTTATTTGCAGAGGAAACACACACAATGCAAATGTATGTGTCTTATATTTGGCTATTTCATAAGGATTTATTTCGTGATCATTATTATTAACTACAGAAAATCCAGAAAGACAGAAAAGGAGGGAGCTGGCAGAAGTGCTCACCCATCCACCCAAAGGTACTGAGGGAGCTGGCAGAAGTGCTCACCAAGCCACTTTCAATCCTTTATCAGCAGTCCTGGCTAACCGGGGAGGTCCCAGTTGACTGGAGGCTAGCAAATGTGACGCCATCTACAAGAAGGGCTGGAAGGAGGATCCGGGGAACTACAGGCCTGTCAGACTGACCTTAGTGCCGGGGAAGGTTATGATAAAGATATTAAACATTTGGATGAGGCGATTGAGTGCACCCTCAGTAAGTTTGCAGACAACACCAAGTTGAGCAGGATTGTTGATCTGCTTGAGGGTAGAAAGGATCTGTACAGAGGGATCTGGACAGGCTGGATCGATGGGCTGAGGCCAACTGTATGAGGTTCAACAAGGCCAAGTGTTGGGTCCTGCACTTGGGTCACAACAACCCCAGGCAACGCTACAGGCTTGGGGAAGAGTGGCTGGAAAGCTGCCTGGCGGGAAAGGACCTGGTGGTGGTGGTCAGCAGCTGGCTGAATATGAGCCAGCAGTGTGCTGAGATTATTTCTGATACAAGCCAGGATACAGTGNGTCCTGCAGCTTTGTTTCATGGAATAACATTCCTTCCCTATTCATCACATGTCAGAGCACAGCTGGAGCACTCAGTCCAATTTTGAGGTCACTAGCACAAGACAGAAAAACTGGAGTGAGTCCAGCACAGGGCCACCACAATATTCAGGATTCTGGGCACAGGACATATGAATATAGACCAAGAGTGCTGGGTTTCTCCAATGTTCAGAAAATAATTATTAAGGAGGCAATCTTATTGTCATTTTCAGCTATCTAAAGGCAGGTTGCACAGTGGATGAAGACTTATTTAAGAGGTGCAAAGTTAAAATGAAAGGTGAGAACAGATGCAAGTTAAACCAATGATATTCTCATTAGATATTAGGAAAAAAACTTCCAATGGTGAAATAGGTCTCCCAGAGATGTCATGTAATCTCCATCCCTGGAAACACTAAAATCACAGCTCTGCATGACCCTAAGCAACCTAATCAAAATTTGAAGTTTGATCTAACTTCAAAGTTGGCTCTGCTTTAAGCAAGGAGCAAGCCCAACCACATCCCAAGAGTTCTTCCAGCCCAATTATTCTCTAATTCTAGTCTATTTAAACGCTTTGATTTGTTACAAATGTTACAGTTATTTAGCGGATTTACTTTTTATACACTCACAGATTTTATTATTTGTGGAGCTTTGTGTTATGCAAAACCACATACATGCAGGAAAAAAAAAATCCAAAAAGGCCATCTCCAAACCCTACCCCCACTTCACAGAAGCTTTGTGGGAAATAATTTTTTTCTTCTATGACTGTGGCTTTTAAGTAATATAAAAGCCAAGGAGATCATTGTGACCATTACATGGCTGAATAATCTAGTGAAGCAACATTGCAAATATTTGTTTGTATTGTGTTGGTTGTTTTCCTTTGTTTTAAACTGTCACACTGTTTTTCAGACATTTCTGAAAGGAAGCCCAGTAGTTAACTATTGATTTCTCTAAGACTGTTTCCTGTCAGGCTTAAGGAATTTCTCTACAAACACCCTCTGTACCAGGATTACTGACTTTGGCATTGAGTTATGCTGTTCACATTTGTCGGGATTTTATCCCTGCCTAGAAAAACTCTTCTCACCACAAGTGCTATATTAAAAATGAAAACTTCCTGGTCTCAGTCAGATGACATCTCTGACATCTAACAAAAACCAGCCTATTTTCTCTACAAATTCCTGATAAATTCTACTCCTGATTCCAGGAAAGATATTTTACAGCTAGGAAACAGACACAGCACCTTTCATCCTAGAGGACTGGCTAGAATGCCAACCAAAGTTTTCCTCTACTAGCATTCAGTGATCCCCTCTGTTTTTGAAAATATAAGAAAGGTCATAGTATGGTGGTTTATATTTCTCACCTACAAGTTTGAGGATTGCCCCACCTTCTAGGCAGAACATGGTTTCTCATTAACACTGCACAGTTTATATGAACTGCAAAAGTTACCTTTCAGTTCAAGGCAGTGAAAAAAATAGTAAGGCAGCAAACAGAATTTCCAGAGCTGCCTCCTGCAACTAAACAGTACAGTGACAAACTACAGAGTTTGAAGTATGCTCATCGAGTATTGCAGACATGTAATTCCCTGTCTAGAAAAGTTAGTCTCAGCAACAGAAGCTATTTGCAACAAAAGAAAGAAGAAACCATTCTGATTAGGAGTTATATACAAACCAGCATGATCAAAAGGAGGAGGAGGGATCAGGGTAGTATAATCAAAGACTGAAAATAGATACTTCAGCAAACTAAAATGAAATCCAGAGATTTTTTACACACTATAAAGAAAAAGTAGCCAGGCATCACCACCTGATCCTGAAAGTCCTGCTTCACCCATTTAAGGTTGTTGACCAGAAGAATCAAGTTTACTTTTGCAAATAATTCTGACATTGAAAATGCTGATTCTATTTCAAAATCAGAACTGCTGCAAACTGGAAACATCACAATTCTCTATTTTTATCTCTAAATACCTTACCAAATGCATGGCACTATATTTAATGTCAAAAAAAAAATTTCAAAAGATACCACAATCACATTTTGGTGTTGTTAAAAAAAAAAAGTCTGCAATTTTGCTGACTACAAGGAATCCACATGAGAAGTACATCTCAATTTCAGGATAGACTTCAGCTGAAGTTCATAAAATTGGAGGTCCTGAAGCTTGTATCATACAATACAAAGAGACAGAAAAACAAGTTTCCTCAGCTCTGCTGCTACTGCTGAGGGAAGTTTTTGCCCTTTCTGGTTTTGCATTTTAATCACTAAACCAAGTAACTGAAGATTCCCCCACCTCTAGTACTTAAGCTCACAATTACAGTCTCTGCTCATTTGAATGTCTAGTCAAAACCGAATTACCTTTTCCACAACATGTGCTGCAATCATTTTGCCTGTTACCAAGATCTATGGCTTAAAAAAAAATTGCATCCTTTTCTCAACATTTAAGAGCTGCAAACAATCTGTTTAGGCTATTATCATTGCAAGGTAATCTCAGAAAAATATATTGGACTTGAAGGCACTGTGATAAAAAAAGCCTTTAAAATAACCTGACATCATGGTAATACATGACATGGTCCATTAACAATTCTACCATTACTACCCCAGAAACATTTGAACACTGTTTCTAAAACCAAATTAATAAAAATTTTAAAAGGGATATGATACAAGATGGGGGAAAGTGATCCTGTTTTCGGGAAATCATCTTTATTCATGAGGACATTTTTGATTCTCATACTTAACTTAGATAAAGCTACCCACCCAGAAAATCTTGCAGCATTCATTTCATCTCCTGACACAGAATGAACATGCTAGGCAGGGCTACTCTCATTATATACTCATAATATATATATTTTTTTTTTTACACTTCTGCATATCTAAAAAGCATTAAATGGTTTAGGAAAGATCAGAAAGTGCAAGAATAAAGAGTAAAATTGAGATTTCCCAATCTTTAGAACTCCATCCTCACCATTCCTAAGTACTAGCTCCCCAAAACATGCACTCACATGACCAAACCAATCCAATCAAAACCAAAACAATCAAACAAAAAAACCCCAGCCATTTACCATCTACCTTGTAGCTGCGAAACATTCTCTTCAGAGCCAAAGAGGTATGACAGGTCAGTGGAGCCCATGTGGCATCTTGCAAAGACATCTAGCAACTTATACCCCATCCCAGGAGGCAGCCAGGAAGACCTACAGCCAGAATTAGGATGACAAAGGAGAAGAGCCTTCTGACAGCCATATGGCATTAATTAGGTCAACCCAGTCTAGGCAGATAGCAGGAATGTTGAGAAGCTGATATGGCAGCAACCACCTGTTTCTCTGGAGGGTTCAATTCAATCATAAGGGACTGGTGAACTGTAAATGAAAATTTGTGTGAAAGCATCAAGAGAAAAAACAGAGCAAGGGTTAAGAGTTTATCAGGTTCACTGCTGTCAGTCATGTGGGTTGAATATGGCTGAGCAATGCCAGCACTTCTGTGACAGGAGGATGTCAAGAAGATTATACCACACTGTATACGCCACTTTTGTTTCTGTTAACCCAAAAGATATAAACATACCCTACATAAGGAAACAAAGACACAGGTTTCCTTTTGTCTCATACACGTATCTCTCACAGTAAAGAACCATTCTTTGCTAGAGATTTCTACGCTATATTGGAGCAATGTTATCTATTCACTTTAGGCATTTCAGTGCCAAGACTATAAAGTGGTCCATACCATATGAACACAAACATGAAATCCTAAATAAAACACAGATGTATCTACCCCTTCTGAAAAATATTTTGCTTAAGTTACCAAGAATTTGAAGAATTATAACATTTTTTAATATTAAAAGTTCTCTGTACAGACCTCATAATTGTTATTTCCAGTTCCTAAAATTGTCTTAATAATGTAGAGTAGCAGTAACAGAAAGTCAATTAACACTGAAGTGCCTTGGACAGAATCCCATAATGCTTTGCAAGCTGACAATAGGCAGATTCTGTGTGGCAAAAATTGTCAAGCAAAAAAAGTTTCATACAAATAAAAGCCAGTGACAGCTTTATTTAGTTCACTACTTAGCTCATTCTTCTTTTCTACTGCACATAGCATCTACAGCACATGCTGAAATTAACACATTTCTTAACTGTTCTGTTAGGAATCCTACCGAAGCTCACCTCTCCAGTTCTCCACACTATATATATAGTATTGGTTGGGGTTTTTTTGTTTGTTTGTTTGTTTTGTTTTTGTTTTAATGTGAAGAGCTTCTTCCATTAGACTGCCACCTGGCAGAAGAGGTAGTACCATTCAGTCACTAGTTTAGATTGCACAGTTCAAATTCTCAGCTGTTGTAATTCATCACATACTTTTTTATGTTACAGATTTTTACCATGCATGGGTCAAACCTTGTATGTGAATAAAAGGTATAATGAAGGATATTATGAAGACACAAAAATGCATGTGAACAAATGCAAGCAGATAACCTCTAATTACAAGTAGAAATAAAGTATTCATCGAATTATAAGTAAGATTGTAAAAAAATATATTCTCCTGTCACGTCTCAGTAAGCCTCATTTATATCCTGTCTCATTAAGAGACAGCTCAGCATGAGAGCCAAAGGACTAACTCGCTTCTTTTTGCAAGCTCCCTATCCGTCAAGCCTTAGGTTGTTTCTTCTGTTTGTTTGTTTTCCTGTTTTGATAGAATGGACACTCAGTTTATCTTACACTCCCCGTATAGGGAAAGCAAGTAACATTTAGGTAATTCTCTCTAATAAAGTCATGTCTTGAGAGTTTAATGGTGTGAATGCTCATCAGGAACACTCATTCTTATATGCCAGCTACCAGCAAATTATGAGTTGCCAAACATAATCAAGAGAATGAATTACAAGAGCTATCAGCAACGACAAGCTGGATAAAGAAATGTATGCTTATTACACAGCCATAGTTGAAAGTCACAGTACAGTAAAGTGCAGAAGGCTCTAATTAATAAAAGCTCTGGAAATATCAAACGAATTTTTGCCCCAACAAGATTATGAGTTTCAAATAAAAACAAATATTCAAACTATTCATCTTGGTTGCATTTTCCAGTTTTTTAAATCATCACATATTATTTTCATATACTGTTCACTACTCTGGTATTTGGAGTACTGAACATAGAAGTTCAGGCTGCCTAACTAACTAACTCTAGCATTAATACTATTAGAAGACAAAGAGAAACACTCCCAGTTTTTGATAGTAAGCACTCTCCTCAAATACATGGGAAAATACTTCAAGAAAGGGCTACTTTGGATAATGGAAAGACTGGGGACAAAAACTCCAGGAATGTTGCCCTGAAGAATTTTCCTGAAATATTACCAAAATGTTAAGATATCTGTAAGAATTTAAGGCCTTTCACTCTCCAGCCAGATACTTTCAGTTGAGAGCATTTTCAGTTTGGATTTGTCTCATGGAAACAGCATCAGTAGATAATCACCTACAAGTTTAACCACCTTAAATGCCCAGTGTAGAACAACCAAAAGAAAATTAAATTCAAGCCTAGCAAATGAATTTTCTTTACTCAGCGAATAAATTTTAGGAACCCTGCCATGACAGCACCAACTCAGGGTGCAAATATTCAATTCATATAAGCACCAAGATTCACAAAGGTTAACTTATTGATCAAAGAATCATTTGTATCAGCCAGCTGGGAATACTCAGGTAGGAATTTGTCAATCCCCCTTCCTGTGATTCGCTGTGGGATACATACTAGTTATGATACCTGTGAGAATTACTGAATACCCTAGTGGTTAGCGAGACATCAGTTCCAGCCTCTAGTCACATATTTGTAGAAATGCTTAAGTATTTTGAAAGAAACTGAGGTATTCCCTCTCTTAGGAAGAGCCTCTAATCAATAAACTAAAGACATGCTTTCTCACTCAATGTCAACAATTACTTAATTATCCCAAGAAAGATAAAGGCTTCAAAAAGAGGGATTTAAAGACTCCCATTGCAGAATACTTCCTCTACATTAATCTCTAACTCTAAGCATGGTTCCATAAACAAGGAATGCATTAATCCAAATAAAATGGAATGGTAACTCTTCCTTCCTTCATATTTTGTGGAGTATTAGATATGTTCAGTGGCTCTGCACCAAGTGAGCTAGCTAATGCACAGCTTGCACCTATGCTGGCAAAAAGGTTATGCTTGGCTAGTAAATCCACCTGGAATTTAGGAGATAAGCTGCACATTCACCATCAAAAGGCTGGTACTTCTATGCATACCCAACACTGGCCTCACTGAATATTTAAATAACTAAGAAATTTCTCTAGGGGAAACCTGGGTGGCTAGAGTTAATAGATGGCAGACGAGCACAGAGGACGTTTACGTTTTGGGTTTAAGAGGTTGAAGTAGCAAGTATGAACCTTTTGCTGGTCTACACCTTGCCCTACTTACCTCCTGGGTTAGATCCCAAGCCAGAAGAGTACCAAAGGACAGAAGATGGTTACATGTTCCAAGACATAGGCACAGAATCAGGCAAATGACAAAATGATGAGGAGAGACCTGGTTTTACACAGGAGACAGTGCTCCCAGTTCATCAGCTCTCTAATCGTCATCCCCTGTACATGAGGCAAATCAAGCAAGATCAGGAGTAGCGAGGTCCATGGCCAGACACAAGCACTGCTAACAACATGGCTCAGGCTGGGACCTGCACTGAAATGTAGTCCCAAATGCCAGGAGGAGAGGCTCCCAGCTTCTCCCAGCCTTTTGAAATGTGGCCCAGCCATGCACACTATGATAAGTTTAAGAGATTTCTATCCCTTTCCAAACACTACTAGTCTTTTGTTTCATTTCTGGTCTAATAATTCATCAGACTTGACAGGTAGGCAGACAAACAGTAAAAATGAAAGGCAAAAAAGTTGAAAAAACCTACCAAACCTCCAATTTTCCAAACAGTTCTCATTTTAATTCAGAGTTAGTCATCATTATTGACAGTGAAATACTCCAGTGAGCCAAAAGTTTCCTTATTATCAGCTGTGATACCTTTAACATGTACGCATTCACCTGATAGATTTATAGTATTCCTTAATTCTTATGTTCCCATACACCATTTCTGTGTAGTGTTTTAATACACAGGCTCTCTCCAACTCATGGTAGAATCAAAATTGTTGTCACTCATGTTATCCCGGCATTTGTACTTCCCTTAATGGAATCTTGGAACTAAGTAGTATGAAAATAAAAGTGGAGGTAGCAGGAAAAAAAATAACTGGCATACATACTACCTTGACTTCTGTAAGTACTACAAAGAAATTACGGGAAATGCAGTGTTTTGGAATAATAGAACAGTATCCAAGGCAGAAGATCTAGGAAATTCTGAAGTAATTTCTGAGGGTTTTTTTCTTCTTTTTTGTCTCCTGTTAAATTCCATCCATCACAAAAACTGCAAACCACTGCAGTGGGTTTGCATGGCAAGGTTTTTGTAGCACGGGGGGGCTACAGGGGTGCCTTCTGTGAGAAGATGCCAGAAGCTTCTGCCATGTCTGACAGAGCCAATGCCAGCTGGCTCCAAGATGGACCCACTGCTGGCCAAGGCTGAGCCAAGAAGTGGTAGCACCCCTATGATAACATATTTAAGAAGGGTTAAAAACTACTGCACAACAGCAACTACAGCCGGAAGAGAGGAGTGAGAATATGTGAGGGGAACAGCTATGCAGACACAAAGGTCAGTGAAGAAGGAGCAGGAGGAGGTGCTCCAGGTGCCAGAGCAGAGATTCCCCTGCAGCCCGTGGCAAAGACCACGGTGAGGCAGACTGTTCTCCTGCAGCCCATGGCATTTAATGATGGAGCAGGTATACACCTGCAGCCTGTGGAGGACCCTACACTGGAGCAGGTGGATGTGCCCCAAAGGAGGCTGTGACCCCATGGGAAGCCCACACTGGAGCAGGCTCCTGGCAGGACCTGTGGAACCTTGGAGAGAGAGGAGCCCATGCTGGAGCAGGTTTGCCGGCAGGACTTGGGACCCTGTGGGGGACCCACGCTGGAGCAGTCTGTTCCAGAAAGACTGCACCCTGTGGAAGAGACCCACACTGGAGCAGTTCAATAAAGAACTGTAGCCAGTGGGAAGGACCCACATTGGAGAAATTCATGGAGGACTGTCTCCCATGGGAGGGACCCCATGCTGGAGCAGGAGAAGAATGTGAGGAGTCCTTCCCTGAGGAGGAAGGAGCAGCAGAGACATCGTGTGATGCACTGANCTGGGCACACTGATGGCTCATATTCAGCCGTCTGTCAGCCAGTACCCCCAGGTTCTTTTCTTCTGCGCAGCCTTCCAGCCACTCTTCCCCAAGCCTATAGGTTGTCCTACAAATGGACCTTAAGCTTGTTTGGAGGTTCGCAGCTACTGTATACCCTTGGCCAATGAATGGTATGTCTCTGTTGGGGAAGGTCGTCCTCTTTGACCAAGCATGCAGCTTTGGGAGGGACACACATGGGTCGGTGAGGGAGGAAGGGGACATCCAGTTAGACAGCCAGATCAGCCAAATGAAACACTGGCAATCAATGGGGTGACAGATGTCGCAGCCAGATCACCCTCACATTTTCTCTCCTCTGTCATGCCAAGAATGGGGAGTGATAGAGCAACATGGTGGGCACCTGTTGTCCAGCCAGGGTCAACCCACCACAACCACCTACTCTGCTCAGTGTTTGCAAAAAAACCTCCTGAGCTAACAGCATAGACATCTTTATGGTTAATAAAATGACAGGAATTTCTAACTGTGATTCAAAGTATTCTGAAGTGCAACAGGCCAAAAGAATTGGAATTCAAAATGCACCTCCACTGAAAGTAAAGGAAGTCCAGAGAACTATTTCAGATATAGCTGCAATTACAGATAAATTTATCTGAAGTCAGACATGGTGAATTCCTGAATATTTTCCCTGTTGTACATTCATCTGTAAGAAAGAATCATAGCTAAATGACAGCTTGAATATATATACTTATTTCATTAATTTTGATGATTGTTTTCATTCCCCAGTCATTAGTCTACATTTTTTAGAGCGAAAGTTTAGTTACAAAAGTATGCTAAATGAAGAAATAGAATAACTACTTCAAAAGCAGCTGAATCAGGATTTAAATCAGATTATGCACAAGACTTTATGTTAAAACTCCATTAGCATCTTTCCAAATCCAAAGTGTAAATAAGGCACACTATTACAATCACACCCTGCACTTTGTAATGTGTTATCTTCACTTCTGTGACGTGTATAAATAATCATTGGAGATATATCACTATCACAAAATTTGTCAAAATAAATAGTACCATAAAAGTTGGATGATTTACTTTACAGGTGGGAACTAATTCACCATTGTATAGTTTGTTTCATCCAAGAAGCTCAACTTCAGGTGAACATTCTCTGAAAATTATAATTCAAAACATGATCTTATTTTTAAATTGAATTACTACCTTCCATCTTCTAACCAAAAACCAGAGACCTGAAACAATTTCTTCTTTACTTTAGTTTACTACTACTACTTTCTTTACTCTACTCTACTACAAACCTTTACTTATTTTTCTACTGTAGAGATGAAATCTCTTCTTTAGTAAAGATGAGCAAAGCCTGTGAATTTCCTGTGTCTAAACTTCATGGTCACAGACTCGCCTCACTAGGGATTGCTGAATATTATTACCGTGGTCTTCTGAATGGAGAAAAAAGATACTAATTTCAGGAAACCATCTGTTTTCCTGTGATAAACTTCATTTTCTCCATGGAGCTGGAATTGGAAACTTAACTCTGATAAATTATTTTATAAATACTGCAGTAGTAAGTGATGCGAGGGTTGCAATTCCTTTAGGTTTCATTATATGACACTCCTGCTTAACATTTTAGCTGTTTTGCTGTTAAGCAAACGAAAATGGGAAATTAAGTATATTTCCAAGTGTGAATATCTCCCAGGACCTCCAGAAGTAAGAACTGCTAACACACCTGCGTAACACTGAGTACCATAAAAAAAATACAATCCAGTTACTTTTCTAAAGTTGTGGATGCAGTTTTTTCTACACTTAAAAGAAGTATATTTTAAAGGAAAGTAAACAGTCAAAGGTAAAATTCACTCAATTAAAGTTATCTTCATGAAAAAAAAAAAAAAAAAAAAAAAAACACCATACAGCATTTGTGGCATTATTCTAAGCCAAATTAAACAAATTTTGGCCAGCTATGGAGATACTGTTTTCAGACTGAACCTGCAATTCTGTACATTTATCTATTACTCACATTTTCTGTAGGTTAATCTGAATCATTTCATTTATTAGGAAAATAAAACTCCTGAAGAAGAGGTGATCACATAAGAATGCCTTGACAGAATAACTGAAAACCAAGGGCACCTGAGGGAGAGAAGGCAGAATGGAATTACCTAAATTGAAAAATTAGTGTGGGCTTGAGATTTTCTGCTATAGCTGAAGATAAGCATATTCAATTCTTTCAGAATACCTCATTTTTCTCTGGTTTATTGTTCAATTAAAGTAAAATGTTATTCCTCAAAACCCTTTTGTTATGTTATCCTGAGACAGATTATAGGAGAAGAAATTTTAGTTTTATTTATGTATTTTACAGCTTTTGTCAATGCCATAGTCTTTCTTCTATTTCATTATTATAAATAATTTTTTTCCAGGGGAAAATTTACTGTTTTGATAGAAGCAGAATCAGTGTGAATATAGTCAGTAAATAAAACTGTTAATGTGTAGTTGCACGACTGTATTTGAAAAAAATGCAAATGGTGTAAGTAAAAGGTACAAACAAGTCATAAAGATTGGGAACCTGATGATTAAAAACCCTCAGAAACAAATTTGTTCTAGGAATGCTACTTATACACAGCTGAATGGCAACAGTTGCACTTATTGCACTTGCTGTTTGTTCATAAATCTCAACTTTTACATGCAACTGCTTTATGGATACTTCTAAAATGTGCCCAACCTTTTAATCTCTTATTGAGCACATCTTTTGTTATCGGGGTGCCATGCAATTTCTATAGGTTGAATAAAATGCAAAAGATTTAATAATTTACTGATGCAGAAACTATGTTTAATTTTCTCCTTAAAAAAAAAATAAAAATAAATTAAATTAAACATTTCTACTAGAACATGTGGCAACTCCTCCGGAATTTGTAAAGCATTCTCAGAACATTGCATTCTCAGAAAAAAAAAATAATTCCATGGAAGTGCACAAAAGCACAGCAAAAATAAACAAATAACTTAGCAGAAGTCTTTGAATAGCAGAGAACACCAGCAGCAATGCGAGTTGTTGTTCACAGGCATTCTTTAATCCAAACAACCTTGCTAAAGACAACTGAAGCTATCTCTAGCGCTGTAGATAGACTATTTGCCCAGTCCATAGGTGGTTCAATACCTACAGGGGCTGGAATAAACTTACACTGCATTCTTGTGTGACAGTACTGCAATAAGTGTTGGAATCCACAAATATTTGAGGACGTTAATTGAACAGGCCATACCCTTGCGATGGCTCTGGGCACTCTTGCTTGGTAGATGGATGTACACAGAAAACAACTCATACTTGGTAAAATTTGAAGTCAGTGATGATATGTTTCTCCAAGGTGTGGTGGGTTGTTTTTGGTGGGAGGGGGTGTTTGGTTTTTTGTTTGATTTGGTTTGGTTGTTTTTAGTCATCCTCAAACGTAAGCAGGTGTCTGGATTAGGCAGCCTTTCTTTGGTAGCTCTGCAGATATCTCCCCTCTACAGCAGTAAGATGCATTGAGCAGGGATTCCATCAAGATTTTCTACGTTCCTTTTGCTCCTTCTGTCAGTCATATGTTATGACAAGAACCATTTAATCAGAAGTGTGTGTGGTTCAATAATTGGTTCAGACTTTGACTTTTGAGTTTGCAGGGATTAGACTCTTAGGCAAAGAAAACAACCCTTTCCAGTTTGTAACCATTTGCACCCATCTTGTTCATGCTGCTTTGTGAGTCATTTTAAGAAGTTATTTCTCCAGACAGGTGTAATTCAGTAAGACTTTCCCAGATGGAAGCCAGAGAAATTACATGTCCCAGTCAAACTGTAATGGAAAATTATATTCTACTTATTTAATGCTCCTTCTCTGGTGTACATTATCCTGCAGAATCTACAGTATTATTCCCGCTTCCTTGTGATCTGTTTGTGCTGCTATTTGGTATTAAACATCTCTTCTTGTACATCTAAAAAAAAATGCCTAAGTTTCAGTAGAAAATATGTAGTGAAAAAAGCACACTAACAAGTTGCAGGACTATCTGCACTTAGCATGGTCTTTGCTTAATATTAATTTCTATCATTTGGGATGTGCAAAAGTGCTAAAAGGTGGAATTACCAAAGGATGCTCACTGGATCAGTCTTTCACTGATCCAAGGTCACATCTCTTTTCGCATTTTAACAACTCAGTATAGGAACTGTTGTAAAGCCAACTTGCTTGCTTTTCTTATTGATACTCTAAGTACGTATTTAGGTTCATGATTTCTTTCTTCTTCACAAACATATTTTGAAAGAACAAAAATGTATGGTTGTTTGACAGCCCTCATTTTTCAAAGGCATTATTATCTATCAGCATTGATAAAACTGCTTCCTCATATACTTTTAAAAAAATAGAAGATCCAAGTAATTTCCGTGAATAAAATTTGATTTATTTCTCCTCATTATTTGAGAATACTTCTCAAATAATATTTGAGATACCTTCTCAGACAATTTAATGTCTGACATTTCCTTTCCTGCACTGTCTTTCTGTTCTGCATTGAAGAGATGTGTTTGAATAACATACCTTGACATTAACCTCTGCTGGGCAATTTATTAAATGTGTTTGCTAAGAAGGTCTGCTATGAAGGAGTAATTGCAACTGTGTGTTACTGTCTGTCTTATTTTCATGTACAGCAAACAAGATCCGAATGAAGAGCATTAGAATACATTAATTATTTTCCTTGTGCTGGTCAAGAGATCTTTGTCACTCTGGTCTTCTGCAAACTTTCCATCAGTCTAAGTTCATTAAAATTCATGCATGTGCCTGTACGTGTAGCTCCAGTGGCAGATAAAGTTCATCAGAAAGTTATTTGAAAGCCTAAATTCATTCAAATGTTATTCACTGATAAACAAGGCATTATCACTTATGCTCTTTAAGCTAGAGAACAGTCTTCTTAAAAA
>VZTL01060599.1:61140-78737 GCA_013400535.1 Scopus umbretta
TGAAGTGAATTTTGTGGAAAGTTGTCTAGAACAGAACAAGGTATTGCAAATGAGGACAGAAGTTGTACTTTATCACTCTGCCATTAATTAGAGTTGCATTTCTCTGCCCCAATAAGAAAATATTTATGTACTTAATCGAAGATAGTTCTATGCAAGAAGCCATCCAAATTTTCAGTCACAGGGCTACAGACATGTAGCCTGCCTCACCAGTTCTGAAAGCTCCACTGTGTTCATCATGCAGCAACTCTGTGAAGACTGTAGTGCTTATAGGTTATCAAAAGACAGGCTGCAAAACTACAGATCACTCATGTAATTACATGCTTTGAGGCTTTTCTTTTTCTTTGGTGTCCCGCCTCTCCCGCCCCAAATTAATGATGTTCTTACACATGAGTAGTTCTGTGGTTTTGTTTAAATCCAAAATCCCTCCCCCTTCGCAAAGTGTATCAGTATGAAAAACTGTAGTTCTTGCCAGTAGTCACACCTTAGTTTTAGGAAAAATGTCTTCTGGTGAATGGTAAAATATCATAAAAATTATGCGGCAAAGAAATGTCAAAATATTAAACCCCTGAATCATTGACAACTTTATGCTATTTTTTTCAGATTCAGCTTGACATTCATAATGGAATGAAGCTGCATCAGGGAACGTACAGACTGGACATTAGGAAAAGGTTCTTCACTGAGAGATTGGTCAGTCACTGGAACAGGCTCCCCAGGGAGTGGTCATGGCACCAAGCCTGCCAGAGTTCAAGGAGCGTCTAGACAACGCTCTTAGTCATATGGTTCATACGGTTTAGTTTTAGGTAGTCCTGTGAGGAGCAGGGAGTTGGACTCCATGATCCTTACAGGTCCCTTCCAACTAGAGATATTCTACGATTCTATGATTCTTACAGTGGAAACTTCTAAAAGTTACACAGCCTCTTCTACTAGTGCATGTGTCTTATGACTTTGCTGAAGAGATATACAAGTTTGTTATTATTTCTTTTTTTTCCCCTTAATTGGCCCAGAGGTTCAATCCAACACTCATAAAATTCTACTTTGCTGAACTGTTGGTGTTATTCCTTTAGATTATTCTGAAGAGCATTCACACATTCCAAACTCCTTGTAAAAAAAATGGCCAATTGATCAAAACATCTGGGCAACCCTTCACATTTTGTCAGGCTTTGTACCTTTCATTGCTCATTTACTGTTTTACACTGTAATATCATTTCTGTCATATAAGCAGTATGAATCATTTAAAATACAGTAGACGCCACTAATAGGGAACCATCTCATTATCTGACTGTGCAAAAATGAGTGAAGCTAGCCTTCTGACAGAAAATATCTCCAACAGGCAATCATTGTCTAGCCAGACCCTGGCCATGTTTCAGACTAAAATACTCATTTGGAAATTTTTAGAAAAGAAATAATATAAACTTACAGACACATGTAAGCTTGTGCACATGTAAGTATCATAATACAAAGATGTGTGCACTATAATTTAGGCAATCTGAAGCATATGAAAAATTCTTAAAATAAAGATACATTAATTTAAGACAATGCACTACCAAATGGATCTTGTAGATAGCTCTAGGATATGTATATTTTAAAAGGAACTTGTTCTACATGCAGTTGTGAACTTTCATGTACTTGTTTTCACCTTAGCAATACAATCCTACAGAGCAGATACTACAGAGCAGATTCACCTTAGTAATACAGTCCTACAGAGCAGATACTACATGAGTGCCTCTTCAGTGCAACTGATGTTCACAATCTCTCAGCACCTGATTCTTGATTTACAGGTCAGTAATAACTACAGTTAGAAAAACTGTCAGTAGATGATCGTTATATGCCTTGAGATGTGAGTTCACAATAAGCATTTCTTTACATGCTAAAAGTCTATTTCTAAAGCAAAAACTCTAGGATAATTTGTCTTAATCCTGAAAGCTTGGGTTATACAGACATCCTGAAGAACAAAGAGGAAAAGAGAAGAACTGGCTTTCCTTATATAGTAACAAAGCTTGAATTCTAGAAAGCTATTTTCTCCTTACAAATTTAGGGAAAACACATTGCAGTTTTATATGTTCCAATTTCAATTTAATAATAAAATGTGAATAAGAAGTAGAAATACCATAATGATAAAGCTTAGGCTTGTTGGTTTTTCCTCTACATCCGCAAGACAGCTGTAACAAGATGTTTGCTCTCCTATAATTTCATTAATCATTTTAGTGTGACTGCAACAGACACAATGAGGTAGTATCTGTATTATAAAGCAATTCTGAGATAAGAAACAGAAGCAATTTTACTTCTTCTAGTCATCTGTAATAGGAACTTAATTCTAGCAGCATGTCATGTACTAACATAATGAGAAAAAGAATGCAAAGAACACATGCAAAGAACTTATAATCATGTTGGTTTTACTTCTCTGAAGAACTTAAGGAAATATTTTTCCCTACGTTCATAATAAGCTAATCATCACTGGGTTCTGGTTTTACCTTGTTTTTCAAAAAAATTTCATCTGCAAATGGAAGTAACACCAGCAGGACTCAAACTGATTAAATTTCAGCAAAAATTCTTATAAATATCATTTTTTATGAAAATTAATTTAAATGTAACACAATTTGTTTATTTTTAATTTCTGTGTCTTCTTTGAGCACCTTGTAAATAACTTTCAGGATATAAAAACTATGAAGATTGGTATCAAATTTCTCTACTTACATTTTTCAGTTCTCTCTCGTTTTATCTTTGTGTTGGTTTGGTTTTTTTTTAAATAATAAACTAGAACACCTCAAACAAATTCAAATGCCAAATGTTCTCCTTTTAAGAAATTTTTTTCACTTGGCCAAAAAGCCTTCTCTGGGCAACTCCAGATCCAGTTCCACAGTGCCAACAGCCATCATACTCCCTCTGTAATTGGAAAGAAGTATCTGGCTCCCCAAGGCTCTTAAAATCCCAGACAATCTTTAATTCAAAATTGCATCCAGATAACTTGGGAAGTTCTGCTTTCACACTGGTGACTGATACATTCACTGCATTAATGATGGCTGAAAACTTTAATCAGAAAAAAAAAAAAAGTACAGAATCTATAATAGCAGGATTGCACATGCATAACTCAAATCATAGCTGAGATCAGGACACCATCATACAAGTCCAAGATAAGATCCCAACAGGATTTGATAAAAGCATGTCTCTATATTGATAACCAAAGAAACCCAGAGATTCAGATTGCAACATAGTTTGTGAAATATGGGGGGAACCCTTCAAAAATGACAGGAACTACTTCAGTATCTGATGGTACTATTTTTTCAGCATAAGGAAGAATGTTTTCCATAGTGAATGCCTCTGAATCCTGATACTGATGAACAAATAGTGAGCATGACCCCCTGTTATCTTTTCTTGGTGCAGAAAGCAATGCTTATTTGCTATTAAAAACAGATTTTGAATCAGCTTCTAACAGCCTTGATTTATCTAACCATCCTGAAAGTGATCAGGCTAAGCACAGTGCCAATTACATTACTGCCAGTGTAGTAGAACAAGTGTTGGCAATGTAATGTATCACCTGCAGAAACATCAAGCAAATGGCAGCTGAGACCCTGATATCTTTTCCTCTCCAAACAATAAACTACCACCAGATTACACCAGGAACAGCAAAATAAGAACACTCAAATGAACCATGAAGTGTTCTTAATGGAAGTTCTTTTGAATGATACAAGATATTCCTTTAGAAACAAAAAAGGGACTTTAATTAAACTGTTTTAAATTGGGAGTTCAGTGATCCACAGCTGTTCCAAAAATGAAACCTAAATGGCAAAAGTGCCCAAAAAAGCAGTATCCTGTCTTCAGTGTTTATTGCAGAGTAAAACAGTTGCAAGTGATAACAAATACTTTAATTTTAATTACAGTTCATTATGCTTACTTGAGAGAAATGAAGAGATTAGTATTTTTTGTTAGCTTTCTTTTGGTTTAAGTTCTCCAGTTAAGGACCACTGTATAAACAACATTGAAACACATGCATAAGTAAAATAAATTGTTCAAGGCCAAAACACATATTAGAAAAACTGGACAGGTCAAGAATGTCACAAAGTCATTAAGTTAGACATGTCATCATTGGGAAATTATTCTAAAAAGCTCTAAGAATTTTCAGGAATCTTTGGAAATCACAGGAAATCTCCATGAAGAAAATATCCAGAACTGGGACAAAACAAAGTAGTCTACCTGGTTTGATCTTAGCAACCACTTTTTGCAGAACATTAAGTGATAAGGGGGTCCTGACCTACCTTGCAACTGAAAGTATCTCAACTGTTACAAAGGGCATTCATATCACACACACCTGTGAAATATTCTGACATTTTAAATCATTGCTTGCATTTCACAACAGAGGATAGAGAAGGATCTTCAGAGCATCAAACTAAATAAATCTTGTGTCAGACTCATCTTTGATTCACAGTCTAGTAACATGGTTCTCAAAAACTTGCAACACCACATAAATGGCCACAGATTTGACAACTGCAATATCATATTAGGTGAATTTAATGAGTACATACCACAAAGTCCCTGGTGGCCACATCTGAGAATCACTGTCCTGGATCAAAGAGGTGTAATACATATCACACAGCATCAGGAATGTATACATTTGTATTGACAGTCATACACCACAAAGTGCACCAGTGTGCATAGCAGAAAGATTTATTGCTACGTGCTCATATCTTTCTACAGAAGAATTTCAGCAACATTTGTACCAAGTCCTCACTCAGAAACAAAGGGCATTTCTACACATGACTAAAATGAGTGATACAAAGATGGGTTTAATTGTGTGCATTTCCTTCCACAACAAAACCATAAGATATAAACAAAGCTCATTTAATGTTACTTTTTACAAAACTTTTATTTCTCATAGACTTTGTAACTGAAATAAGCTAATTGCGATTCCTTAGCTGAAGCTACTGGCCCGAGTTACAGAAATATTAGGACACAAATAAAGAACCACTTTAAAAAAATGACAACAAAAAAAGACTGATATAAAAAGTGGGCTAGATGGTAAGTTATTTATATTCTTCATAAACTATTAATAGTTTTGAACAATAAAAACCCTCAATTGTAAAGGTTCCAAATAAACTGGAAGTATGAGAGACATACACGTTTGATGTTCAGATACACAAAACAGAAGTAACTATACTAATACACTTTCGATTTATGTGAGATCAGAATCCAACCCTATATATTTAACAAGAAATAAAGAAGTTCTTTGCTTTTGTGGTCTTTTCTAGCTTGAGGAGGTGACATATGGTTTCATCTACCTACGTATTCTGTTTAACAGATTACAAAAAACCCTGAGGTCCTTCAGGGCTATTCTAGACTCAGGTCAGATCCACAAGGTACCTAGACCAGATATAGGTGGATTTTTGGCACAAGATTCAGTTGTCTAAACCAAAGCTTCTCATGACTGAGGCTGAGACACTCTATGCAGGATTAGCAGATATTGCTAAGTTGCAGGAGATCCACTTCTTTCTGGAGAGGTATCTGGGGGCCTGGTTAGAGGCCCTGGAACACCTCAGGCCATGCTAAATACCTCCTGAATTCTGCCTTAGATGTCCTATTTCCCACTCCTGATAAAAGACTTCCTTCCTAAGTAACTGCCTAACCCCCATGCAGCTGAAATAATCAGATTATCAACATTTGCCTAGACTCTACGGGAATATCAAGTGAGGTAAAACTGCAACTAAATCCTTCAAAATCCCACTCCTGTATGAGTAGTCAAAGCACCTAGCTCTACAATCATCAACAGGATTTGCATCCCTGCCTGCCCCTCAAATTCATCCATAGCCACTTTATCTATAAAGCACAGCTAGCTGCACTTGGGGGGAAGGAGGCACACTCTGCCTCCCTCAGAGCAGAGCTGCTGGGCACACAAGGCTGCCATTATGATGACCTGTCACCACCCAAAACCAGTGAGTCTTGGCCAAAGAGCAGTATATCTTTAGTACAGGACTACAACATCTGGAACTTGAGTGGAAAGAGATTTCCACTCGGCCTGGGCACCTGTGTTCCAAAGAGGAAAGGAGTTCACCTATACCCTCTGCTTAGTACTTCCTACAAGCTGGCCCCAGGAGCCCTCCTTTCATAGGACTCCATCCTTGCAGCATACAAATTACTTGACTCTAAACTTCTGAATTTATTACCAAGGAAAAAGAACTTGCAAACTGGGTATTGTACTGCTGATGTTGGCTTACCTCTGTGCTAAGGCATAAACATTGACCTGTAACACATTCCCACCAGCAAATATGGAATATTATTCAATATTCATATAGAATAGAGAATTCTATATAATATAGGAGAATTCTATTTTTATACATCATTCCTTTGATTAGCATGATCTTAAGCCCCAGAGGCTACAGGACTTAAAATGAACAATTCATTTTTTATGACTGCAAATTTGGCTGACACTTCCAGGATTGAAACAGGGACCACCAGAGTAAAAAGTGTGAGCTTTGCAGAAAACAATCAAAGAAATTCAGCTAGGTATCTAAGACCATGACAGACTCATCCTATATGGCACCACCACTCTAGCACGGAAGAGAAGATGCTCCTTCCATATTCTAGCATTCTAACAACAACCTTTCTCAGTCAAGGACAACATCTATCCAATAACTGGTAGTCATAATGTCATGGCTTAACCCGAGCCAGGAACTAAGCCCCACACAGCTGCTTTCTCACTCTCCTGCAGGTGGGATGGGGGAGAGAATCAGAAGAGTAAAAGAGAGAAAATTCGTGGGTTGAGATAAAGACAGTTTAATAGCTAAAGCAAAAGCTGCACACCCAAGCAAAGCCAACCAAGGGATTCATTGGGTGCTTCCCGTGGGCAGGCAGGTGCTCAGCCATCCCCAGGAAAGCCGGGCTCCATCACACGCAACGGTTACTCGAGAAGACCAAAAGCCGTGACTCCAAACATCCCTCCTTTTTCCTCCTCCTTCCCCCAGCTCCACAGGCGGAGCGTGACGCCGTGTGGTGTGGGACATCCCTCGGGCAGTCGGGGTCAGCTGTCCCGGCCGTGTCCCCTCCCGACTCCGTGTGCCCCCAGCCTGCTCGCTGCTGGGGTGGGCTGAGAGGCAGACGAGGCCTTGGCTCTGTGCGAGCGCTGCTCCGCAGGAACCAGAACATCCCTCTGTGATCAGCGCCGTTCCCAGCACAGATCCAAACCATGGACCCATGCTAGCTGCTATGGAGAAAATTAACTCTATCCCAGCCACAAGCAGCACACATAATTATTCATCATGGTTCTCTCGCACTGCCCTGAGACCATTTTATTTTTCATGAGTACACTCACACATTCTCCTCTATGCCAGTGTCTTCAGCTCTATTGCCTATATTAGCTGGCCTATTCCACCGCTGCTTTGTATGCAGTGTCCTGTTTCCATTGATGTTCAGGCTTGCACTTTCATGTCCTCAGTGCATTTTCATCTGCTATTCTTCAAAAGCCATTACGAACAGATGGTATCCCTGTATGAATGTTCATTCAATCTGCCATGATGGTGTCTGCTTAGTACTGGACAAATTGATTTGCTAGCAAAGTTTTTGGTTTGACATTGGCAGTCACATTAATTTGGGTGCCAAGCTTTCACAATGCATTTTGTTAATGCCTTGTATCAAGCAGCTTTTTTCAATATTGCTAAATAGGTCTGTATTTCAGGGATTATACATAGCCCTTAACCTTTAGCCTGTCAGTCAGGGTTTCCTGTTGCTCTACCCTACATATAGAAATGATGAAAAGAAGTTTCTAGGATGCTGAGAATTATATGTTGATAGATTCAAAAATAGACAGGATGAAGATTTTGCTTTCCGTCAATGATTTAGCTCCTTTGGAACCTAAGAATCAGGATTATTATGATAATTTTTCCAAAGCTAAATAATGCATCTATCTCTGAAAAAAAAAAAAAAAGGTTACACCAGCCAGTAAACACAAGCCAACTTCACCTTCCCATATTTCAGCAAATGATCTGAGACATCTTCCAAGCTGGTAAGGCCTTAGCCGCTAAAACTTGAATTTGTTTACAGATCACGAGTAGAGGCAAAGGGACAGGTATTTGTCTGGCCTGCATTCCAGCCACTACAGGTTTCTGTTGGTGGGCCCTACCCAATAGAAGATTGGCTCAGGGCCAAGAAGGCTCAGGGACCTGGAGTTTAGGCTGGCTGATTCTGGCTGTGTTCCGGTTTGGTTTTGTTTTTTTTAAATATGGTTATAAATACATTAAAAAAACCAGAAATAACTGCAATGAACCTAGCCAAATATTGCATCAGTCAGTCTCATTAAAATGAGCCTTCTGTATTTGCATCCTGCAAGCAGTACAGTGGTGCAGAGAATCTTTTCTATATAACACAACGCAGAAGCATAGTGTGCAGATAATGGTATCGTGCACATTTTGAAATTAAAATTTACATGGATTTTATACAACTGAAATGAAATATTCTGCACAATTCCAAACGTGTTTTATCAGTGCTGATCTGTTGTGATTTCTTGAAGACTCTTTGGCAAAAACATAACATTAAATGACTTTCAAAGGGACAATCTTGACTGTTGCAGTTAACTTCATCTATTCTAGTTACAGAAGCTGAGAAGCTTTGAAAAGCCAGGGACTTTCTGAGTCATATTTGATTTTTTTCCTCCTACATTTTAGTTCAAGAACGTGGCCTTCATTGACTAACAATTAAAAAAGGAGGAAATAGGCAACCTGAGATCTTAGTTGCTGATACTCATTTGCAATAAGTACTGCTAACCTCTGGTAACTTTGCTATATTTACTTTTTCAGAGACTTTTAACACCTTCCATTCCACAGAAAATCATAATTTTTTGAATTTTTTCAGTGGCACAGATCAGACATGAAGTTTAGGGAGGGGGAAACCCCCAAGATTAATTTAAAAAACTCCAAGAAATTTAATTTTAAAGGGTTCTCAGACACAGTGATGCCACTAAAGTAAGTAATGAAACCATTATTGTGCTACTCAATAAATCCATGATAAGCTCACAACCTAAATACTGTGGGTGGTTCTATCCCTCTTCCTTCCTTTAGTGAAGAGAAACATCAGAACTGAAAAAACTACAGAGAACAGGAAAGGATGATTAAAGCTATGGAACAGCTCCCACAAAAAAGAAACTAAACAGATCAGACTGAGGTCTGGAAAATGGTCCAGCCACAATTATTTAAGCTTCCAGATAATTCTCTGATGTAATGAAAAAACATACTGACACATACTGGGCAGAGAAGTGCAGCTTCTGACAGGGAAGTCCTCTGAAGCTTTCAAAATATATTGCAGTCTAGTTACATTTGGTATCAGAAAATAAGAGAAGCCTTGGCTCAAATCTAAATTTGAGCCTAGCAGAGTTATAATCACCTGATTTCTATAATAAAACAGATTTAAGAAGCAATCACTTTTATGTTTGTAAGAAGTGTACAGCAATAAGGAACCAAATAAAAGGAAGTTGTATTATGCTACATTTAATATATTAATGTATTCAGATCTTTTTCCTGGCAGAAAAGCAAAGTATCCATCAAAGTACAGTAGCAGCTGGCCACCGTATATGCCAATATCTAACTTCTCTGAGTAAAAATGTTGCATCTAACACAAGTTTGGCTTCCTGTGTTTCCTTACGAACTATTCCAAATTTTTTTTACAAAACAAATAGGAATATTGTAATGCAGGAGAATAACAAAGATGAACAAAACAGATGTTATGAGTCAGATCTTCAGTTTCAATAAATCAACACATTTAATAAAGCCAAGAAGTAATTTGTACCATTTAATAACATGTCTGCATATGAAAGGTATTCCTCCACGAAGCTCCCAAACGCCAACAAGTACAGAAGTCTAAGCAAAGAGACATCCAAGCGAGCACTGACCAAAGTACTTCAAGGCAGCACAGCCTCTGCCCTGTGCCCCGTACAGCGCATCGTGCAGCCTGAGCTCCTCCGCTCTTCCCCTGGCACTGCTGCTGAGGCCTCTGCCTCCGCCTCCGCAAGGGTACGCCTGCAGCAGACCAGTGCAGCACTTCTCCTGGAGGTAGACCCAGGATTTCTAACACAGTGCTGTATCTTAATGAAAATACTTGAGCATCTGGGTGGTTTGACCCTTATGAGACAATTTCCAGGACTTTTGCAGTTACGTCTATAATTAACTTCTTCTGAAGATCTGAGTGCTTTCAGCCCTCCTGTGGACCCCCTCCTTTGCCTATAACTAAAGGGACAGAAAAGAATGGACCAAACATTTTTGTTTGCTCTTGGACCTGAAGATCTTTCTGTGTTTCTCTCTTTTTATTCACTCGTGGTAACCCTCATGATTCACTGTGAGAAGTACTCACATCGGGAAGTATCTACTCTGGAATGCTGCAGTATTCTTTCTGGAAATAAAATCATTAATTTAAGAAAATGCATCACTGCAATGTGAGATACAGTGTCATTGATTAGCACTCAAAGAGTCTACAGATGTTCCAAATTACCAATGTCATAAATGTTTATATGTTCTTCAAACAGAGAAACTATAGGAAAAGAATACAGTACATACTTTTCATCAACCATACCATTTTTGTCTGACAGTTGGTGTATTTATTTTAACTGTCAAATTACGATATCTGTCAAAACATATCGCCTTCTATCACCATATGGCAGGCTAAATCTTCACATTCTCACTTGGATGTCATGACTACTTCAGCATTTTGTACTGCATATTTCTGAAGTGTAGAACAATCTTTGAAGTAATACATTCCTTTACTAATAAAGTAAGGAGAAACAAAGTATCTGTCATTGTCATTAATTTCCACATCAGCTATTCTGACATTATGACTATGGGAGGAAATGGTCTGTTTGCCTATAACTAAATGCCATCTATATATCTGTACCTGTCATGAACGTAAAGGACAAGATTTAAAGAGCATAAGTGGGCGAAGTACCACCTAATGAAATGGGACATTTAAGTCCTATTTTCAAAATTTGACAGAAGAATATGGAAGCCTATGTCTCATTTCATCTAACAAAAATTCTCCTCCAAAAATTGTGATTTAAGTAAGAACTGGTTGTCTTTTGTCATGGTCTCTAAATGCAAAATGGGTGCCTAACTGCACTCTTCAACAATTAAAAAACTACTCTTTCACAACCTAGTAGTTGTGCCATAGCCCTTGGAAGACTTCAAATTAGAATTTCACAGTGAAAAACAAATATGGTTTATTATCAGTATGGTTGATGTGGAAAAATAATTAAAATCTAAAGGTCAAAAAAAAAAGTTTTTTTTAAAAAAAAACCTCCTTTCTCAAGCTCAGAGATAGTCAGGGGCTGTGTGAAAAAGAAAAAGCAGTTTACCAGATTTTTTTTTTAATTACCCAAACCCAAAGTAATTGGGGAAAAAATAAATCTTGATCAACAATTACTGATATACCATTAGCTTGGTCTGTGCTCCGGAGTCCACAGCTCTGGTGTCCTATCCCAGGTTTGGGAACTGCAGAGAAACCTTATTCCAGTCTGTCTCCAGGTTGGAAACTTGACAGTTTGGGAATGCTCAACATTAGGATAGGCTCACTTGAGTATCTGTTCATAAGAATACAGTTTAGAAGTCCTAACATAAATTTTTAGTGTTAGCTTCTCAGGGGAAACTTGTCTTCACAGTATATGAATAATCCCAGGCAGAATTCACACCCCCTAATAACTAGTAACAGAATGATGCAGTTTACGTCTTATTTGGGATTCTGACCTTAGACAGTATACACAAATTGCCAACAGCAAAGGCAGCTGATCTGCCTGAATCGGAAAGGTAAGAAGCACTCAGACAGGTATCATGCCTCCATGAGATGGTAATAAGCTATTAATCTGCTATAGCTGTTCACCTCGTGGCTGCAACTGTGGTCATCAGCTCTACAAGTATTTAAAGGGATCTACCTGTTCAGGTGCTTAAGGAACAAAAACCACAAACTGTTTACATTTCCATATCTCCTTTGCTTCTGGTGTCTTATTCTTTACCAAAAGAGACATCACACACATGCAGCATGGTCTTAAGATTGTTTATACCCATTATGAAAAAACAGTGATTTTTTTTTTTTTTGATACCCCTATATAAAATTATTTTGATAGCATGGCTTCAACTTTGCACTTGAATCTTCATAGTAAAGGTAAACACGACTTAAGAATAAAATATAGCATAATGGAATTCCCTGCCTTCAGCTTTTTTGGCCCTCAAATGACAACGAAAGAGTTTTGAAAAGCAGGTAGCCTGCCTACAGTCCTACATTCCCAATCCTGTTCAGAGACCATGCCTGCTAAGTTTCTCAGTCACAATACCTTTATATAGAAGGATTTGCTTTTAAGACAACTCTCAAAATTGTAAACCAAGCATGACCACAATCCGTAAAACTTCACAAGATAAGGAAGCTAATAGATTAAAAATAGAAAAAATAATAATAGAAAAAAAAATAGAAAATAATAGAAAAAAAAAATCTATTTGCTTTAAAAGATAGCTGGAGTAAAGAAAACTTCAACAGATAAAGCTGATCCAAGCCAGTAAGAGAGCTCAGCAAAAAAGAGAGGCTGGATATACCAACAGAAGTGAAATATTTTTTATATTAAATCCATAGTCACACAGAGTGTTTTTAACCAGCACAACTACAACTTCTTTATGACAGTTGGAAGCTGAATAACAAGTTCATGCAACCTTTCATCATCTCTGCTTTACACTTCTTTGAAGTTTAGTTCTATTCTATATTCACAGAATAACCTCCCCTGAAATGGCTTCACAATTCAGTAGCTGCAGTCTCAATTCTAAGTGATTCTAAAAGCTAGGATTATGTATTTTATATACTTCTGGGCTGGGTTTTGAAGATATTATTAAAGAGGAATTTTGAAAAAAAAATGTAGTTTTCAATTTTTTTTTAATTTACAATTTTCTTTGCCATATTTTAATAGTAATAAGAGGATATTGATTTCCAACAGCTCATGGTATATTCTGCCTGTAGCTGCAAATTAAAACAATCAGAAAAAGATGACAAGTTAAGCACAACACCTAAGTCAGCTGGCCATAACAGCTTTGCAAAGTGTTCTAATTTGGACTTAAAATACTACCTAGCCATTTAAAATTCAAAAAGATTATTATCTCATATGCATAGTATTTTATAAATAGCCTCAGTTTCATAAGGATGTTACAAATACTCGTCTTATTCAGAGAAAGATGAAAAAAGCTTTGTATAGAAAAAGAATAAACCATCATAAAGATTTTTTCAATGTAAAAAAAAAAAAAGGACTTTTGCCATAAAAAATAATTTGCCACAAAATACTTGAGAAGCTTTAAATGGAGTGATGCTTATTGAATTAATTGCAGACACAGGATTTGATCTGATTGTATCTGTTTGCCTGTGTGAAAGAGAGGCAGCAGAAAAAAACAGGAACAGAAACAGAAGACAGCAAGAAAGCAATAGCACAGCCGAAATACACTTATGGCTTGTCCCTCACAGAACTCAACTGAACACTGAGTAAAATGTTGGTTGTTAAGAGGTTTAAATTTGCAAGCTGTTTCCTGTTTGAATCATTTGTGTTCAAAGAAGAAAGAGTTTATGCACCTTCTAACCAAGCTACCTTTCAAAAAATACTGTTTACCTCTAATAATACGCAGAACAAACCCAAAAGAAACAAGAATTTGGCAAACCATTGAGATGACAGAGCAAGCCAGCCAAAAACTCAGGAAGAAGCTATTACAGGTATCAATCAGTGCTGCCATTAATCCCAGACTGTAGTCCAAGACACAGGGAGTAACATTTCCATGGCATACACTCTAAGAGCCCTGATGTTCAAGAGCCTGAGTCACATGAAAAACTCTTAGGAAGCAAAAGGCTGATCTTCCCTTCACAGGCTGTGGCTGCACCCCATCCCACTCATCACTCTGATCAAAAGTATTATTTTATTTCACATACCCAAGGAATTTAATGCAAACTAACCTACTCCAAGTCTTCAGTGTCACTTCCTGGACATAGACCAGTGGCTTAAAGAATCTTCCATGTCCCTACACACCAAATCCTTGGCCCTGAAAGGTAAACTTGGAGGTAAAACCTGAAATCACTTCTCATCACAGATAGCTTCTGGATTTTTCACAGCCCTGAGCAGTCCATTTATTCTATAGATGGGGAATTAATGATCCCCTTCACACAGAAATATTGAGATATTTGAAAATGTTCAATTGCAGCACAGGGTATTTTAGAAATTTACTGTGGCCATTCTCTCACAGACTTACTAATAATTAACTTTCATTATAATACAAAGCCTCTCCATTTAATAGTACAATCACCCACCACTGAAGGGTAATTTTAAGCCCAATGATACTGTAATAGATGAAGTACCAACGATTATCTGGACATCCTTCATTTTTACGATCCATTACAAAACAAGACAAAGGACTAGAAAACATGCAGTAATTTGGAGAACAAGACTACACTGGCAAAAGGCTGGATTAGATGGTGTGGTTTTTCTCTTCATGAAGCTACTAGAGTTAAACTCTAAACAGTGCAATGTAATTCCAAAAGTGTTTTCTTAGTATCTCCATGTGTTGATAAAGATACCATTCTTAAGATCTTCCTTTGTTCCATTGTCCCATCCTTGCTTGTCTTTCTGGTGTCTCTTCCCTTTGTTTCTGCTAATCTAGGAACTCGTGAAGGAGTTTAGGCTTCATGAACTACAGTGGAAATTTATAGTCTTGTCAAATTCAAATGCACAGAAACCACCAGAACACTTAGAATGAATTCCAGAATATTACAAGCTTAGCTACCTCTGCATTCAGCCTAATTGCTTAACTCTGGCTAAGGGCATCCTCCGGAAAGGCACTTGGTTTTCTCTTACATACCACAAGGAATGAAGAATCCATTTTGTCCTTTGTTAGTTTGTTCCAAATGTTTATCACCCTCAAAGCCATTTAAAAAGTCACGTTTCCCATTTGAATGCATCTTTCCTTGCAGAATTAAAGAGCCCCTCAGAGCTAAGCATTTTTTTCATCAAGTTTCTCATGCACTGTAATAAAGCTTCATTTTAATCCACTTTCTGGTAAGCTTGAGAAATGGAGATCTTAAAATCTCTCTGCAAGTTCTTATTTTTAAAGTATTTTTTGTGACTCTTTACTTACTATCAAATCCTTAACAAGTGGGAACATCAGAGGAAAAAATGCTAAACTTTTCTCTGCAAAAAACTTTGGATTTAATTCCCCTTGCCCTGTTTATCTATACAAGAATTACATCAACTTCATTCCAGCACATCATCCTACAGTTCACCTCACAATAAATTCCTTACATACTATGACCATGAAATACTTTGCAGATTCATCAGTTTTCAGAATAATCTGTTCCATACCATGGAGTATTCTTGCATTTTTAGACCCTAGGCATGGATCTTTTTAGACTTTCTGAATGGGCTCTCCTCTGCATACAATTCAGAAAACCAGATCACTGTACTGCAACTGATACAATTTTAATCCTTACCGTCTCTAAATGACAAATTTAATAAGTAGTCTTTGTACACTTACTCCAAAAATAATTGATGACACAGGGCTTCGTATGAATGCCTTCAGAAACTCACCAGAAACAGGTCCAATTACTAATTTTCCTTAAACGATTCTTTACACCAAAACAGTTGATATACACATTTTGAAATCCTCTTAGGAAATACTTCATTGGCTCTTAACTATGTTATAGAATTCTCAGTCATACTATGAAAACAAGTAATTGCAATTAAAAACTTATATGTTAACCACAATTTGTATCACAGTTTAAAAAAAAATTAAGCACATTTTTTAAACAGAACTTATGTTCATAAAGCTTCCCAGAGTCAGTCAACTGGAAAACAAGCCTACAAAAGTAAAAGTTGCTGACGGATGTACAGGGGAAGAGAGTTTCTAGTTGGTGTTGCAATCTGGGTCTAAGGAATAAGTTAGGGTAATACAGAAGTAGAAAGCTCTGAATAGGAAGAAAAGGCAAAAGCCACTAAGTCATGATTCAGATCTGCTTTTCAGTACTCACCCTCCCGTAACTAGAAAGACTGAAACTTGCACTTTATCACAGTGATTTAAAAGGACCTGTTAATAAACTTAATATTACACCAATGCATAAGTGATTTGTTGAATGGGCATGAGTGCTCATGTATTTCAATAGGCCGTCCACATAGTAAGTTCCTATCCAGGAACAGCAGAGAACCTTGCTTAGCAGGGAATAACTTTCAAGAACCAAGAATAAACCCACTATATTCTTCATTTCTTTCTAGTAATTATTTGAATGTTTCTGAGTGAATCCATTTAATAATGTTTGATGACTGAATATCTGGTTTCCAAAGTTATTAAATTATAACACAAAATGGCTCATATCTCTTATTAAGTACAACTGTATGATGGATTACATCAAAAAGAATACCTTACAATTACTGTGATATTCAGAAATAAACAAGTATGAAAACAATTATTTCCCTCTAGAGTGGATAACACTTCCAGTTTAACAGTCACTAGCAAAGTAATTTGTGAAGTTTATTAAGATTATGGCTTTACAGGCTCTAATTTGTTGAGACAAAGCCCCATTTATGCAAAAACATTAGGACACACTACTGACTGATTTTATATCAAATATTCTTCCTGGAAGAAATTTTTCACATAATTACTTCAAATAAATGAGGGGTTTATAGGCAATGAACCAACTCCCTTTAATCTGTTTCTGAAATAATACAGACTTACGGAAAAATAGCGTAAGCTTTTTCAGACTGAAAAATAACTTGACAGTGAAATAGATCAAGTAGCTGTTTTTTCTAAAGAAATCCTTTTACTTGACTGAGCATAAACAATTCCTTTTGTAACTATATAATGGTTAGGTCTCAGATTGCTAACATTTCTCAGATTGTTGTACAGACAATTATTGTCAAATCAAATTTTCAAGTTGTTGAGAAGCTTTTTTTTAATCCATTTTCACTGGACTGGACCAGACCTACTGTGAGGAACAGAGCAGTGTTCAAATCCACACCTAAATGAAAGACCAGCCACTGAATCCAGTGAATGTTGTCACGATCTGCAACATCTAAGCATCTGCTCCTGTTTATTTAAATTAGGGCAATATTGACTAAACCGTGCAGTGTAGACACATGAACTACGGGCTCTTCACAGTCTACTCAGCCCTGCTAAGAGGTCTGCTTAATCAGCAGTCAGATGAAGCTACATGCGTCCTTTGATAAACTGACTACATGGTTCCTGAGTCAGGTTGGATAATCTCATCATGCCTATGCACTGTACTGCTGCACAGCATGGAAGTGGAGTTCCCTGGATACGGGAAACAGAAGAGTATCAAAAAAGTTGCTAGTGGACCATTGCCTCATTGCCTTAACAATAAGGTACTTTATTCTCACGGTGATATTTTAAACATTGTTTTAAGTAGTCTTCAGTGCTCAGTCATCCCCAGTAAAAAAATTAATTCTTTATGTTCCTGTTTTTCAGTTTGTGCCTACCGTCTCTTGTCCTTTCACTGGACATTATAGGATCATAGAATTATTAAGGTTGGAAAAGACCTCTGACATTATCTAGTCCAGCCATCAACCCAAAACACCATGCCTACTAAACCACATCCTGGAGTGTCACATC
>VZTL01060603.1:0-20271 GCA_013400535.1 Scopus umbretta
AGCCAGGGTCAACCCAGCACATCCATGTTTTGCAGTAGCCCTTCTCTCTCTTACTGAATGCTCTAATTAAGTAAGCAATGAGTTACGGATCAGTTACTATGTGATTTCTCAAAAAACATTTTAGAAGATCTGAAGGTGGCTCAATCTAAGTTTGTCAGATAATACATATTAGTAAGCAAAATCTAATGACCAGGGGTGCCAGAGTATCCTGAACAGAGGGGTTTTGAGTCTTAGTTTTGAAAAACAGGTGGACTGAAGCACATCTGCAACTCTTGGATATCTGCATATGCAGCAAATGCACATTTGCAGATGCCAGGATTGTCTGCCATTGTTACAACTAAAGGACAATTACCTACAAAGCTTTTGGAAAGGAGTTAAATTATTTGTAATGGCCTTTCTGCTTGCTTGTCAAACACCTTTCTTATTTGAGTTAAATGCCATCAACAACTCATTTGTTTACTGTTAGATTCAAAACAGAGTGGAATGAAACGAATCAGTCTGGTTCAACCTGCATCCTTTCTGAGTTTGGTTCACAGATATTAAGCCTAGAAAACATCTCACAGATCTGCTTTATACCTCTTGGTGATTTGTTTCTCTTACTATGTGCCTTCTAGCACATCTCTCTTTTTGGGAGGCAAAAGTCGACTCACATAATATAAACGCCACTCCGTTCTGGTTAGATTTCCAGCACTGCAGGACACTGCTTAACATTTACAACCCCCAAATCTCAATATTAATTTACATTTAGAACACTTAATAAGAGACATTCCTATTGATAGGAAATTTAGCAATGCTTGACAGAGTTCCTTTAACAGCAGATTTCACCAGCAGTTCAAAATTTTCCTATATAAAAATGGCTGCCTTGCCTAAGTTTTTATGGCCTGGTTATAGGCCTGAGAAAAACAGCTGCAAAATAAAAACGCTGATGCAACATTAACTACAGTAGGTATCTTTTGATAGCATCTTTTGATAACACCTAAAATGACTGGGTTTTAAGGTTGTTGTTATAATGAGAAAGAAGGGTGTTTAGAGCTGCAGGTGGCATTGTTTCCAATCTAAGAACACGACTGGGTGCAGAAAATGATGTGTCTCTTACTTTCAAATAATAAATAAGACTACGATATATGCTTCTCTGAAAGGTTATAGACAGAGGAGCAGGTGGAAAGCAGAGGACAATGTTGCTGACAGGGATATAATGGCGAACAACTTACTTTCTGAAACAACATCTAGGTTCTGAACCACAATGTTCAAAGACATACTATGTGGCATTGCATCAGGTCCACCCTGGGATTTTGCTAAATGTTAGAAAATGTTGTTATTCAAATGTTTGATCCTTAGAGAAGACTTCTTTCACAGTGAGAAGAAAAGAAGAAGATGGTCTCTATAGCCCCTTTCACATTTCTCTGTGGGAATGGGCACCCCAAAGTACAACAGGACCAGGGATACCAAGCCAGCAAAAGGGATATGCAAACTTTCAAGAACTGTTTCTTATACACACATAAGAAGCATTAATCCTCGAGTGGAAAGCACCAACTTAACGCAAAAAGGAAAAGGGACAAATGATTTATACATACAGACATTTCCCTGTTTGGAGGTGGGTCAGAGTAGGGGTCCCTGTCTAACAAGAATGGGAGATACTGGAAGTAGGAAGGAAGTGAGCAGGAAAAGATCTCGCTGCATGTGCCAGACACCCTTTTAGGGACTGCAGCAGTTTGTCAGATTCTAGATAAGGATACAAGAATGATAACAGCTCAGATGCCCAGCTGGAAAACTACTGTCTTGTTAAACCTAGGAGGAATTTATTATTTAGCAAAACCCTTCTTTCCTGAAAAAAATAATTCCCACAGTTCATATCCGTGTGTCTCATATGTGTACCACAAACCTGCAGTGCTGGTTTGGTGGTGTCGCTTTATGGCTTTATCAAGCTTATTATTTATCCACGTTGCCTCTCAAATATATCAATCTGACTGAAAAAACAAAAACAGACAAACAAACCTCACCACACATTTTCCATGAAGTTTTTGAGGTAATCACTACTGTGGTACTGATTCCTGTCATTTTTCTTCTGAAAACCTGAAAGCTAGGAGCTGAGCAGGTTTTGGACTTAAGTTAGACATTGTATTGTAAGAGGAGGGATTTGAAGTCTTTAAACTCACTGTTGGGTATTCAGCTCCAGCAGTCACTCAAACACATCGATGTCTGTTCAAGAGCAGTTTAACAAACCATTATACCAATCTTAAAATATCAAACAATATTGAATTGTAAAAGACTGCTATAGTATTATACTGAAAAAAATATTACAGTTAAAGGTTATGCTGTTTTTCTTAAAACTTTCAAGTTACATGAAAAGAGAACAAAAAACTGAAATCATTGTTTTTTACAATAGTTTTTGTTCTACAGGTTGCTTGCAAATATGTCTTTTCTAATATCAGCAATTTAAATCCATTCTGTATTCCTAAATATACTTGCATAAATCATCCAAAGCAAATGACAGAAATAATATCCTGCATCTCATCTTGCAAACAGGAATGTGATCTATATAATCAAATTTCAAACTTGAGTTTAGCTGTCAATGCAAAAAAAAAAAAAAGAAAAAACAACCACACAAAAGGGATTTAGAAAGATAAGAACTGCCTTTTTTTTTTTTTCTTAAAAATAAATTACTTAAATAAGAGATGCAACTACAGAAATACTGTGAAAAGAGCTGGCAACATAATCAAGTTGTTCTATACGTTTGCCACCCAAACTAAAATTTTCTATGTTTAGTACATTCCTTATGTTGAATTTCTGGGGGAAAGTTGCAACTACAACATACCAGTTTCAGTGATCTGTAGGTATAACTTTTCTGTTTGGCTTGTGCTGAAAATCAGCAGCTTTAGGAGCAGTGACTGGAAGGTAAATAAATGTTCCAAGTCTCTTAATGATGGCTGCACCTGCCAATACAAAACCCAAAGCTTAATCCAGGTTGTTATTTTGTTTTGTTTTGGTTTTTTTTAGCTTGCATCAAATATGTGTTTTATATATATATGTATAAAAAAGAAGAAAGAATGCAAGTAAAACACTGCATAATAAGCATATATGGGTCAAAGAGCAAGTACCTGGGCATCTCTAATTCTAGTATTCATTAATATCTGAATGAATAAATTATTTAAAAGCTTAATATTCTTTTATCACTGTTTTCTGCATGTGGTATGGTACAAAATGTTACTAGGCATTTCTAATGTATCCATTTATATAGCACAAGAAACTGGAAGTGAACAAGCAATGTTGCCAGGCAGAAATTCTTTTAAAAAGAATATCACACAGTGCCATAAGTGCCCAACTGAAACAATTGAATCAGATCTCAAAAGGTATTACTGATGCAAAGAGTTTAGTGGGATTTAGAGAAATGCCCTCTCCTTCCAACATGGCTATAATCATTAACCTCTGCACTGGAATTCCAACTTGTTATTTCACCTCAGAAGCTACAGTGGGGTTTTTTGTTTTGTTGTTGGGGTTTTTTTGTTTGTTTGTTTTGGGGTTTTTTTTTTGGGGGGTGGTGTTCTAATTAACATTGCAAATCAGTGCAGAAAGAATTTGCCAGATCTCATCTGTCAAAACACTTACTGATATCGTGTGAAATCTGTGTTTCTTCACTTTGTATTAGATGCAAAAAGCATGCCAGGGGAGACCTGAAGAGCAGTTAGCTTGAGAATCCTGAGTCAAAAGATGAACTCACTATTATGTTCTTTAAGAAATTAGTTAAGAACAGCATTTCCACAAAAGCCAAGATTTCTTCCTTACTCAAGAACCCTGAATCCTTGTCCTATTTGAAAGCTGGTCTTGATCATGCACCATATATCCACTTTCTATCCAGCTATAGGGATAAACTGGCAACTCTGAAGCCAAAAATTATTTTTATTGTTCTCCCTCTCTTTCTCTTATCCACCAAAGGACGAATTCTGCCTTGTGAGTTTCAGGGGAAGTACACCATTATAAATAAAGGTGAAGGAGGGTAGAAAGTCAGCTTGAATCAAATATAGTCAATGAGTAACAGTGTGCTGTTGTAAGAAACGCTAGCTGATACATTCAATGTGTCGAATGAACACTGCACCACAAATCACTTCATGAACATATTTTAATTGCTTTGCTTTTTTCCTTTTTTACCCCCCTTTTTGTTTTATCTTCATATTGTGTGATAGAAGCCTGAAGACATTAGTCTTCACCACCCCCTTTTCCAGCACACTTTTAAAATGCATTTTATATTAATCATAAGAGGGAAATCAAGTCTTGTCTCCCAGCTTTGCTTTTAGCATTTGGGGATTTAAGCAGGTTGATTGTACTGCTGTTCCTTGAAAGGGCAAGAGTGATGCATCTGTAACAGAGATTTCTTTCCTACCTCCATCAGAGGCAGAGAATGACAATGAATGTTACAAATATTTTGTACAACATCCAGTTTCCCTATGAATTAGTCTGTTGCCTTTTCTTTTCTACATTGCTCCTCAGTAGCAGACAAGCATTCAGACCAAATTTTGCAGTGAAAAATCATACTACAAATCCTACAGAAAGACCAAAGCATGCTCTAGAAACTCAGCCCATGGGGTGAGGTGTAGCCACCCATTACATATGCTACCAGCTGAGAGGGGATACTTTTTATTAAGGTGTTATGAGGTGAGTTCTGGCAAGTCCTTGGAATCACCGACTTCCTGCCAGACAGCAAAAACAGAACCTCAAACTGTATGAGAATCCGTAATGCTGGTATTTGCAACACAAGACGGGCCTCCAAGTCACTGACAGCATTTATTTATTTGGGTACTACATATTTCAGGGAAGAAAGATGTGTTTCGCTTAAGAAGTGCTTATAAACATGATGCTGTGTGTTGGACCTCTAGGTACGATATATAGCCACATAAATCTTACTCAGTATGAAAACATTTGTATAAAATACTTGGCTATATAAAAGCTTTAAATACTCCAGCACTTTAAGAAAAATCTATATTTTCTGGATTAAAATATGCATAAGTTTAAATTTATCTGCACATTTCTTCTTTGGAAACTGTTCCTTGAGAATAACATTAATATTTATTACGTTTTCCATGTCTGAGCAATTATACAGGCATAAATTCTTCAGGAGCTGATTCTGCAGGACCTGAGTGGTTACACGGTATCCTATTTATGTCACTGGGATCTCAGATAGGGACCTGTGCAAGATCTGTGCTTGGCCTTTATGACATCCTTCGTTACATCAGCATTAGCATCCTATTTTACACTTATGGGAGGTGAGGTAGAAGGCCCAGGCACTTGCTCGTATTCAGCCTGATGGCCTCTTTCCCAGCAATGTATTTAGAGCTGTGGAGCAGCTTTCTTCAAAAGTTCTGCAGGCACAAGCCCCTTTTCTCTCCATTTTCTTAGTGTGAGCCCTTCAGTCACCAGCTCAATTCCCCTCCTGCTGAGGAAGGAGAAGCAGTGGCTAAAACTACCAAAGGGGCATCCTCTGCTTCCCTCCCTAGCGGCACTGAGCTGCTGGAGCATGCCGAGCAGCATGCGCTCTCCTGGGGAAAGCCCCCGTTGCAGCCACTGGCTTACAGCCAATTGTCATTTCCCCACTTCGGTGTCAGCAATAAGCCCATTCCTCCAAATTCATCTGTGGGCTTACCCAGAAGTTTGCATGGCTCTGATATGCTTTGATACCTTTGAGCATTTATTTTCATTTTCTACTAGAAAACATATATTGTTACAGGATCTTACACAATAATCGTCGGAGCACACTGAAGCATTGGATTAGCTGGCATACTTGATTTCTGCATGGCAGGCTGAAGAAAGGAAGCTTTCTATCAAGAGCACACTGTCAATTCTTAAATACTTGCTTTTTTTCCTGAACTACAATTAAAAGTTCTACCTGCAGCAATCTATAAAAGCAAAGACATTGCAATGCAGTTACTAATAAGACACAGGCCAAAAAATCATGGATCCATGCTGTCTGTATCCCTGAGAGAAATGGCAAAATGAATTACACTGAATGGCAAAGTAAATGATGGATCTACCAACTGAGAATGATTCTTCACAGAATGAACAAGTTAACCTCACAGTACCGTTTCCATATGTACTTGTTACACAACCAAAAAGCCACTCTTTTTCTAGCTTCAGGAGAGTGTACCTTCAGCTGGCAAAGACAGAATGCTAGGCACTCAGAAAGGTGACTTTTTTGGCCAAATGAGGAAACTTAATGAATTCCCCACTCCACAGACGACTGTAGTATATATTAGAGCACCTGCTGCAACTCACTTCATATCACATTGCAGTTATGAAAAATAGTTTGCTATTTTGGAACCCCCTGGCAGCCAGAGTGAATCACTGAGGGCCCAAAGCTCGTTTATCTTTTGTCAGAACTGAAGCCAAATGAACGCCATCTTGCCCGGCAGCTGAAGAATGGGGGAAAAACACTCTGCAAGTAAAAATAACCAGAGGAGCATGCGAGAGTTGCAAAGACAAGTGACTTCTGGCAGGTAATAAAAAGCTTTTCACAACTTACTCAAGCTTTTTAGACCGCAGTATTTCCCTGCAAGGTCCTCAGGAAAGCAACTTGGGGGTGGGGGAGAGGAAGAAGGAGGCAGGCAGAGGGCATCGGGAGATGATCAGGTAGAAGTGGGAGAGGTGGTAGAGGAAGAGGGGGGAGGAGAGTCTGAGCCATGATCACACACATGCTATCATGTGTGATAACAGCTATAGCCCTGAGCCATGTGACCTGCTGGGTACCTGCAGATAGACAAGTTGAGGATTTTAGCTCCAGGTCTCATGTGACAGAGGTAAAGAAGAACTACTCTGACAGGCGCTCTATACCTCCTAATCAGGACAGGCAAATCTGAACGTGTGCTTCTAGTCAAAACCCGGGAAAGTTGTAAGACTGCGTGTGGAAGAAATTAGGTACTACATATCATGAGCTGCAGAATAGCTGCTCTCTCAGTACTGTTAACCAACAGAAACATTATCTGTGCCACTCTCAAATATCCATGCTGCTTTGGCTTTCCACAACTCTGTTGAAACCAATACTTTCACCATGCGAGTGTTGACTTCCTCAAGGATTTTTTGTAGTCTTAATAGTTTGCAAAAAGCACACAGTGCAAGGTGATAAACCATATAGGACCCTTCTTCATATATTTCCATTTTGAACATTTCAGTGAATCACTGACTGAATTATTTGATTCATTGCATTCACTAAATCAAAGCAATGTTTCCTGATGCACACATGCCCCTAGCAAATCTGTGATGACTGACACAAGGCAAAACCAGCTCCTCCAGAATTCTGAAGTCCAGCAATGTGTTGGTATGTTTTCCTTAGTAAAGCACACTAATGACACAGGCAGAGGTATTATCTTCTGCTAGGCCAACTAGAAGAGCTTGAAACCTAGAAGGTTTTGGCACAAAAGCCCTTTTCCTCTTCCAGCTATGCTAGCTGATCTAATAAAAGATAGGCCTCCTGCAAACCTTGTCATGTTTATCCATGCAATTATTATATAATCTGAATGTAAGGAGTATCTCCATAGCTGCAGACACACTGTCTTTTCCTTTCCTGTTCCCCTTTTGTCTGGTAACGCACATGCTCTTTCTTTGTGAATAGGAACAGGGTTTGGTTGTCCATTCAAGCTTTAAAAGTGTATATTTTGTTCCGTGGCCTTCAAGGATACAGGAATCCTTGCGACCACTGTAAGACGAATTTTAAGACCTATGTCCTGGGAAAAGGTAAAGTCAGCCATTAAACTCAGTTTAATATATATGACTGTCACATAGGTTTCATATTTCTATGAGTAGCTACACTTTCCTCTCATGCTTCCTAATTATCTACAGAATACTATTTCAGCTATTAAAGAAACTGTTCAGGTATTATTAGACATATACTAATAGATGAAATATACCAAAATATGGAGTGATTCACAGAAGGAAGTTACACTTTCAAGTTCAGTAAAAACTGAACACAGTTGTGACTTTTCTTTCCCCCAGCTGGAGCCATAAAGATTGTCCTTGGAGTTTATAATACAAGCAGCATTAAAATAAAATCACTGCTCTTTGTTTTCTGTACAGTTAAGGGTAATTCTAGTGTAACATGATCTTCATAAGCTAGATGCTCTGATACTAATGCTTTATCTCAAATACAAAACACCAAAATATGGAACAATGAAGGGAATCAAACAAAAACAGGTCAATGCTTTTAGGTAAAAAGACTTTAAATCAAAATGTCACCAAAATATTTAATTTATTTTGTTTGTAGTTTTTAAAAAAAATATTTTTCTAACTTACAAACAAGCACTAACTTTCAGCCAATGAGCCGAGCACCTGATTTAACTCTGACTGAAAAATACAGGAACACTTCTCTTTACTTCCCTGGGAGTCAGATCAGGTCCTTTAATTAGCTTTTGTTCTTTACCATTTTCATAATATGAATATGATCTTAAACACTTGTCTTACTGGACTTCAACTGGAAAGCTAAGAGTTTGAAATAATTCTCATAAATCCAGTTCCTTTACTTGTATCAATTAAAATACACCACAGACTGTTCACGAGCTGAAAAAAAGTCTCAATAAAGCAGCAGAAAAGCAGGAAATGAATGATGTAGCATCATAATTTACAAATAAAACAATGATATAGCCTCCTTGTCAATGCACTGAGAAAAACAACATCGAATTCTTATGCAAGAATGTCGATGTTCATGATACTTTGAATCACTTCTTTAAAATTCTGTTCTATAAAATCAAAACATATAAAGTACAGAAAAGTTGCCATTATAGCCCCCAACTCTTCTTTGAGCTGCATCTCAAAAATTACATTTGGACAGTGAAATCTTATATGTTTAATTTAAAATTCAAATTACAGAAGTGGATCTGCTCCTCCATATACAGCTAAGAAGCACTAACATGATAACTTAGTTCCTAATGTGGTTTCCAATACGTTCAAATATTCTGCTCCTACCCAGATTCCCTCTGCTATGTCAAAAGTGAATAGAGTTGTACACTTACAAAATATGCAGATTACATGAAATATTCTGGTTAGTCATGACAGAGAGAGTATGAAGTTCTTAAGAGGGAGCCTGATAGGCAATCAACATTGTCAAACGTGAGATCCAAATGCCATTAAATGCCAAATACTCTACACTGGAAGGTATAATCTCAACCATGCCAGCATCTTACAGGCTCCGCATTACATCATGACAGACATGTACGTAATAGCAGACAACTGAATGAAGACACAATCCCAAACAAAATAATAATAATAAACCCTAAGATTCAAAATACATTATACAGAAAATAAATTAGGAAAATAATTTTGATTTCATATATGTAATTCAGAAATCTAATTTCTCTTATTGGATTGGCTTTTTTCTCTTCAAAAAGAAGTAGGAAGACATGATGGAGTGCTTTATGAGTGGCAAACACTAAGAATGATCAGAAGCATTGGAAAATCCTCACTATATATGGAGCTGAAAGAGTGGGAGTTTTTAATCTGCAGACAACCTAAATGCAAAGAGACCTTACTATTTTGACAATAGTAAACAGAAGTCTGATAAGGTCACTTCTTGTTAGAAACATATTTCTTCAAAATGGTTAGAGGAGAATAATTTTCTTTTTGTTTTACAATTAAGTTGTACAGTTTATGTCTAGAAAGTGGTGGCCAAGAACTTAGCAAAATTCAAACAGGCTGAGATACAATGCTGGGGAAAAAAAAAATTCTCAAGTAAGGTATTTTCAGACCTGGCCTAGGACAGCCTTCAGCCATGGGCAACTAGAAGCAGCTTCCCTAATGGACAGTTACACACATTGCTAAAGCAGCCTGAACGTTACCGCTAGATACAGATTTTCTACTCATCCAACACCAGTGATTTCATGGACTACTATCTCTGTGTCTGCCTCTGCCACAGGTTTCTTTCATCACTCTCCTGCCCCTGTACCTCAAGTTTTTCTGTTAGCAAAATAAAAATAATCTTAATGTTTTTAAGAGGGAAGCTGTAAGAATAATGAGTGCCACTTTGCCACACATGACGCTTTGGGAAAGTTTGTAATCACAGTATAAAAGAACAAGTGCACCATGCAGGAAACTAAGGACACTTAATGATAACAAGATGACTGCAAGTGCTGGGAGGCATCTCAGAGCCTGAGGCTTCATTCTGATGCAGTCCTCCGTGCCAAGAATGGATCAATCAAGATATTTGTCATGTGAATTGAGTACAGAGAGTAATATTGTTAAAAATGTTTTTCATGTACTGATTCTATGCTTTTCTGTTTCAATACTACAGATGTAACATTTCACCTGCCCGGCTCCCTCCTTCCCCAATCACTTCTTTATTTTTAACTGTAATCACAGCTCCAGCTTTAAGCTGGTGTAGCCAATGGGCTCAGTTTGTAAGGCTCTAGGAATTCTCTTCCAGTTAACAGGCTGAGGGATTCAAGCAAAAACCACCTCATCTTCAAGTAGAAAAGATTACCAATTTGGATAGGGCCTTTTTCATTTCTGATGGTTCCCATGAACCAGACATTTTGACATAGGTAATGTTTGGACTTACAAATGGGACACCAGCTATTTCAAGAGCCAGCTGTTCAGCTACAGGCAGAGAGGCTTGTGCACAAAAGGGGCAAAAAGCCCTCTTGAAAATCGCGTGGTTAAAGCAGTAAATCATGCCATAGGGACTACACTAAGGAGGAGAGGATGTGCGAGACAGGCATACCTCAGCCTTCTGTTCTACATGAGACCAGCTCTCTGTTAACAACAGGGATTTGCAAGAGATCTTTATATTAGCTCTTTACTGCCAAGTGACCTTACTTAAATAGCGGTTCCTCTCTCTGGGAATAGGTAACATCCAATTTGACAAACAAACCTTATATTATATATAATACTGTACTACCCACACTATTTAAAGCTTTTTAGCTGAAATTATTTTATGTTCTTTAGTGGAGTTACTTAGATGTAGAATGCTCATGACAGCATGAGTTTCCTGCACTCCCAAACAGGGGTGTGTAACTGAGCTAGTAAGCCATACAGTTCATGGCTCTTTCAAAGCCTGACAATTCTCAGTTTCACATGGAGACAAAGTCCTTTCATAGCTTCATTAAGTGACAGTTAAGGATCCCATCAAAACTGTCAATAATTGTTGGAAACTTGGGGCTGAATTCTCAATAGCAGAATGAACTTTTGCGAAAGAATTTCCTGCATCTGTTTGTAAGGATTGGTTTGTCACTTGTGGCATTCTCAGTCTCATTTTCTCTGAGATTTCCCTGGTGCTTTATTCCATCCTTCTTAACAGAGGATGAAAAACAAATGTTTTCTACAGATTTCCTCATAGCCATTAACCCTTTTCCTGAGCAAGCTTTTTAAAAGGCTAAATGTGCAAGAACTTCCTGTGAAGCAGGTACACTTCATGGAGCAGCACAAGTAACGTTTATTTTGTGCTGCAGCTTGTTTTGATTTCACTTTTTTACATGGAAAAAAAGACTCTCGTTTCCCATCCTATTTTGAAGCCATTTCACCACTCACCATTTTAAAAAAAGAATGGGATATGTCACTTTGAATTTCTCTTGAAAAGTATTTATTAATTGAAGGAGCAGTGCATCTTCCCCCTCTTTAAGAGCCTACAATATGAAATAAATCTAGGAAAATCAGGTATGTCAAAGCAGATCTCCCTGTAAACACACTCAGAAAAGTTAAATCATACCATCACTGGAAAAGTACTCAGCCAGTTATAGCAGAAATGAAACTATACTAGTATTTACCCTGGTAATATGGCCTTTGGACATGGAACTCAATTCAAGGAAGTACCATAGCTACAGTGCATGGAATTCTGTGAATTTTGTTCTGCCCTTTCTTCTGCCAGAGAGGAAAAATCTACTGTGTTACTAGAATACCGAAATTCTTTCATATGCAAATACACCAGGCAACAGCACAGCCCCAGGGGTACTGTGAGACACCAGACTCCAGCGAGTTTTTCATTAAAGGCATGTTCTGACCAAGACAGCAAACAAAATGGATTCAAGTTGTATCCGTCCTCTTCCTTCCCATTTCCTTTTTTAAGGGTTTCATGAAGTGGAGGGCACCTAAACTTATAAAAATTCCTCACCAGTTCTAGTTTCCTCATGAGGAAAGGCAAATGCAATGGATTGGTAAAAAACCAAAGAGCTTTCATAGGAATTTATCAAGTTCAAAGACATGCTAATCAGAAAGGCTTTCTTGGATCCACAGCGGATTTTCAGGTCTAAGTGAAAACCCTTCTGCCTCCCCAGTCACTAGCAGCCTGGCAACTACGGAGGGATGCCAGTGGGATGAGAGTAGCTGATGTGATACAGGGTCTTTCCCCTTCTTCTGGGCACAGTAGTGATAGGCTTATTCTCCTCTGCAGAGACACTGAGGGATACTTCCAAACCTGAAATCATCATGGCTAAGTACATTTCTTACACGGCTTTAAACTACATCACTTGGCAAGTTTCTTTCGAGCAACACAAAGGTTATGCTGTGTCATCCTCCTAACATAGGGAAAGAAAATATCATTTTGGGCAAGAATGCCCTTCAGACAAGGACAGGCTGGTTTTTGTCCTCAAACAGTACAACTGGCCCTGTATACGGGCCCAGTATGACTGGCATCGGTGGGATGCTTAAAACATTTCAGAGACAACAGACAAATTTTAAACCCAACTTGATGTTAAAAAAAAAAAAACAAAAACCACCACACAAAACCCCACAACTTCCCCAAAAACCTACCAATTTGCAGGTAGGGGAATGCATTTCCCGAAGACCATACAAGAAGTGAGGGAGCTGGGAAAGCAGAACCCTGCATCTGCACTTCTGACAGAAAGAATCACCTCCTTTTTCTTATACATGCATGTCATAGAAATTATTTTGCTGCTACCTATGTGGGCAGAGAGCCTGTTGTATGTTGTTTAAATGATCTAGCAGCTTACTTCCACAGAAAAGTCTTCTGAAATTGTTTTAACTACTAAACATCTGCCGGAGGTGTTTCTTATGCCAAACAAATGTCACATCAAGGTCACTCACATTGTGCTAATACCTTAATAAGTCATTCTTTCTTTGTTTGGCTTGATGCTCTAATATTTAGAGACAGTTTGAAGTTTTCTACATTATTAGCAAGCAGCTTGTTCAGAACTATAGAGTGAAGGTTACATTGAAAGTGTCCTTTTTCCTTCAGATGAAGTTAATGTGCAGTATTCCAAAGCAATCTAAGAAGCTCAGTCCTCATTAATCTAAGTTTTGAGTCTGAAAATACAGTATCAAAAGGCTTTGCTCCCTTGCCTGTGCTGCTTAATTTCTCTCTCTCTGTCCCCCCTTTCCTCCTTCCCATTTTATCTTTGTAGCCCTAATATAGAGCTTTTTAATGTTTCTGTGTTTGGGTAACAAGCTGAACTATGCACGATAAGCTACAGAACAGAAAGTTATCCATGTTTCAGATTCCAACTCTTCTGTAAATTATTCTTGTTATGGTCTGTTCTTTGCCACTTTACGTTATGCACCAACAGAAGGAAAATAAAGATCACTAAGTACGGGTCTGTGAAACTTGCACACCATTCCTATACCAAGACTGAATCCCTGCCTATAGAAGTTACTTGCTATTAAGGCAATGCAAATGATCTGTCATACACAGAGAGTAATTTGGCTCTCCATGTTGTAGAGATGGCTATGTTTACAGACAGACTTTGAAATTCAGCTCTGGGGACTGCATGGGGTTTTTGACAGGGTATTTTGAGAAGGGTATGGGTCGGTACACTAGAGAAATAAGAATTGGAGAGTAAGACAGATCACTTTCTAGTAAGGCGATGGGCAGCAACATTGCAGATTCATCCAGCTTTGTGGATAAAACTAGCAGAATTTAGCTAATCCTCACACACAGGAGCACTGCTGTTACAATTGCAGCCATTCTGGGGTGAATCTGGACCGTTTGGAGTTTAAGACCATTCTGATGGCTTTACATTTCACTGAACAGATTACTACACATCTAATTCAGAAAGACAGTGAATCCTTAAATGTGGATTCCAAGTTCACTGTGCAGAAGAAAACAGTGAACAGTTCAGACCACTGTGGATATCATCACTTACCAAGTATCAGGACAGAAGTTAGTTTTTCTGGTAACAGATATATAGGATACAGCATTTACACACACTTTGGGAGGAGATATAGAAACACATTTCTGGGAGTAATAAATAGTCTTCATGCCACTCGTCTTCTTCCCTTCAACTCCCCTATCCTACCTTAGTTAAAGAAAACTAAAAATTAGGTGACCTTTTATACGTCTGAAATTAAATTTCTGTGTTTTTACTATGCTACCCTAATATACTCATTGTTTTGTTCTCAAATTCTTTACACCTTCAAATTGAACCTCCATATCTTTATTATTTTCTAATCAGTGGATTACAGCATTTTGTAGTTCTCTGCTTTGAAAATATGCATTTTCAGTTAGCTTTTATGGTTAGAGCGCAACACCAGAACAGCTCTTATAAGGGACAAAGCAAAAGGCAAACTACTGAAGAGAAAGAAAACTTAAGATTCACCTGTATCTTACAGCTTTGAAGCAAAATATTGTAATTATAAATGTAATCAGGATTCAGGTGAAAATAACACAGAATAGTTTTATAAGAATAAGGCACAGAATAGGAAGAATAGCCTTAAATTTATTTTGATTAATAGCACTGCTTCTTGCCTTCATTGCAAAACTGCCTCTGTCCAACTCAAGTTATTTTTACAATTAGCTACATTTGTGTCTTCCTGAAAACTCACTTTTGAATAGCTGCTTTGTCTTCCTCACATCTTGCCTTGAAATTGATTTGAACGTCATGGGAGGACACAGGAGGAATTCTTGCAGCAGAGATAACTGATCATAAGGCAACTGTACCTGATCTAAAGACCCATGTTGCGCACCACCGTGCTTTTAACACTGACCAAAAGCAAATCCCTAAGGGAAAGTATAAATGCAGGATAGGCATATATGATGCTTCTTTTGAGCACTCTTACACAAGTGAGTCCCCAGCTGTTTGCAGCTTGGGGATTTCCCAAGCTAGAGCAGGTTTTGTGTGTTTAACATCCTTCCAAAGATTTGTCTTCCACAAACTTGTATAACCTCCTGTACGACAGCTCTGCTGGACTTATAGATAAGGGTTTCACAAATGAATAAAAAGCAATTTTCAGGCCAGAAGAGCTTGGAAAAAAGGGAGGCATAGACTCAAGAGTAAATGGTAAACCTATAGCCTCACCAAAGAACTTGAGAGAAAAGAAGTGTTTATCCTGCTGAAACATCTGGGTGATCAACACAGACTCTTGAGCAGCTAAACTGTGGGGCCCACCACTAGCAACTTTATCTATTGTGGAAGATGTACTATGGAAGAAAGAGTCAAAGCTGCCATCTTCTGTGGCCAGGGAAAACAGCCTCACAAATCCCAAACATGTATCAAATTTTCAGACCTGCACAAGGCATCCTGATGCACATAGTCACACCATGGTAGAGGTTCATCACCTGAGAGAAAGGGCATTCAAGGAAGAGTGGACAAACCAGCACAAAACAGTGGACAAACCAATCTGACCCTGCAGATTCCACAGCTGTGGCATTCTGAATGCTTGCAAAACATCTGTGTCCAAACCTTTAACAAGCCTGCTTTTTGCACACTTCTCAGATTATTTTACTAACCTGCACATTCCCCAATCATGAGCAGATCAAAAACTCCCTCTTCAGACCACTTGCTCAGCCTGCTGAACTCCACCAATGATAGCATGCTCACGCCCACAGAAAGGGAACCAGCTTGAAACTCCAGTAAAGCAAAGGATTTTTCATATCCCATACATAGGATGTCAATTATCCCTATCCACATTCAAATGTCCAAAGCATTAGTCCTGATTTTCTGCTTTTATGAGACACAGCTGAAGTTTAGCTGATATAATTGAGTGTTTGGTTTTTATATCTTTCTGCAAAGTCTGACCTCTTTTAATGATTCTCAATATTACTACTTCATTTCATATATGTTAACACCTTTTTTATTTCAAAATTGACACATACTTTTAAGCTACTCCTTGAAAGATTAATCATTATTGGCAGTAAATTCCAGGGCATTTTTTCCAGTCTTTTCAGGCTGTCAGCCATAAAAAAATCTTAAGTTATAAAGATGTGTGTAGGGATCACCCCTGGCTATATAGGTTCTCGATGAGATCACAAAGACTAGTATCTTATGGTAACAGCACCATGGGGCCACAGACTGTTCTAGAAGACATGTATCAATGTGATGTCTAAGTTCATCTGCCCTTTATGCCAAACTCCTACTGACATCGAAGAGTTCTGCATACACAAAAACAGTAGATAGAATATAATGCAAAAATAAAGTGGCAGCATCAACTGAAGTTCCTTGTTCTCCTGAGTTCGTCAAGGCTTTGTTACTTGGCAGCTTTTCATACAATATTTATTATGGCTGCAATTTTTCCCCATTAACATGTTTTAATCTGGGAAAAATGTCACATTTTTCTATTTTAAATATATAAAGTCTGACATTTTTTGTGAGCTTATCTTTAGTAGATCACTTTTTGTTCTAACCTCGGAGGAGTGAGGAAAAGATGCTTCTCCTATCTTCTTACTTCTTTTTCCTTTGAAGTCTATATATTCCCTGTGTTTTGGGTTTGTGTGGTATACAGCTTCTCACAATAGAGTGGAAGTCACAGGTAGTGTTCAGGCCTTAAGCTATTATTGCTCAAACTACAAGTGGATAGAAAACTTCTTTGCTAATATCAAAGATAGAACAAGTCATATATCAAAGAAATGGGTCAAAGCTGACTCCTTGGGCAGCCTAGATTCTCTCTGGTGCATCAGCATTTCAAATTAGCAGGTGCACATGTGCAGTGTATACAACAAATTGGATAATCTGCTGCTTGATAGCTCAAAAACATTAGCATTCAGTCAGATGGTACTTTATCACTTACTCCACTATAGATTATGTATGTTGCAAGCAGCACAGGAAAAACATCTAGACATGTCATAAGAATTCTTTAGAACTCACCAAAAGACAGTTTATCCAAGCTAGTATTTCTTTTTTTCATTTTTTTTTAATAATCAACTCATACAAACTGAAATTTCTATCTGCTCATCTAGAGTTCATGCCATGCATTGGAAGTGAAAGCATAATTTTCATCCTTCTACATGAACTGAATTGTTGTTGTTATCCAGTTTACCAGATGTGAAAATCTGTCATCTCTGTCAATGTCTGTGTATCTAAATTTGTATTTCAGCAGTCTGGCTTACAGGTCTGAAACCATGCTGTGCATCTAAAAGGAAAAGGTAATTTCTTTCCCTCCTGCAAGGAATGTCCCATTGTTATGATCCAATTTTCCTTTCAGAATTTGTCACTATTATTTTTTTGTTGTTGTTTATTATTTTTAATTAGTTACTTTATTTTTGAATTAGGCATGTAATGCATCTAATATTCTTCATAGCCTTGAATTCTTTACTTAATCTGTATTCTTAAAGTTCAGAAATACCAGTTCTCCATTTAAATAGCTGGGGAGATCATTCATGGGATAAATTTTTCTCTATGTAGTCAGGCTAGTTTCCCAAATCATGAAATGTCTTTTAAAGGTAACATTTACATTCATATCACAAACATTCCATGTGAGAATCTTGTTATGAATAAACAGATAATATTGCAAAATAAATATGGCAAGTTCTGATTTCATTGTATTTAGAGTGAAAGATTTTTACTTGTATTTAATGTCTTGATGAATCCGTAAGACAGCCATCTTTTAGCATTAGTAGATCAGATTCAACAGTATATGTGCTGTTTTCAGCATCTTTTCCCCTCCAAACTTTGTTTAATCACAGTGAAAACTCATTCACTGCTTATCCATGGTACTTAGAAAGCAAATTCAACTTAATATGCATTTTTGAAGCTATATAACTATCCCAATGGCTTACCTAGAACAAAAGCAGTGTTTTGCCTGCCTTATGGAAAGCAGAAGACATCCCTGATAGAGTACAAAGTGCCTCACAGGAGTACTTCCGACTATATATCCATAACCTAACTCTAGATCCTGATTATGTTACAACAAGCCAAGCCGCTTCCATGTAGCACATCTTTTCTTGCTGCACCCATGGTCTTTTCCAAAGCAGTGTGTCAGCAGCTGCATGCAAAACAGCTGAGAGACATAATTAAAAATACATAGAAATCTCTCTGCTGATGGCATGGTGAGAATTAGCCAACAATTCTTCTAGTACAAGCTCTGTCCTGTGTTCAGCTGTCAACCAGAGTGAACAGGGGTCTGGACATTATAAGCATTCTCGCTGTTTGGTCACCAGTGCTTTCCCCCATAATATTTTCTATCATTGTGAAGTTCAGTGTCGGCCTGCAGCTGGCAGAATAGTCAATATTAACGGGCAGCCGCTCATCTTCAGTCACTGAGCATATCTGCCACAGCACCATGAGACAAGCAGGAAGAGGATGAGAGACGTGCTAATTCCAGTTCCTGGTAAGAGATTACAGTTCAATACTGAATGTTGATTTTAAGCATTATGTCTCTTTACCAGGAAGGATGAGAATTGGCAGAAATTATCACTACTGGGAGTTAATATCTGGAGAATTTACTGGCTACCTATGAATCTCTGCTAAAATAATTTCAACTGAAACATTATACTTGTAACTATACGAACTCTCAGTTATCCACATTCTGGCACATGTAGAGCTCTTGGATCATTCAATGTTGTCTCTTCAGAAAAATCTGCATATGGTACTACCTAGAACTGTACTAGATGATATTTGGACATGTACTTGAGCCCTCGTCCCCTATCAAGTGGCTACCATATTACAAAGATCTACATGATGATGAAAATGAAGTATGAAGATACAGAACAAGAGCAGCATGGAGTCCAAAATTAAATCCTACACTGTACAAGGGATTTGCTTGTCTTCTGCACCAGACTGCAAATCAGACCCATTGGACAATTATTGGAGTTGGCAGTTGGAAACTGCAGTGCCACTTGACACACAATTTTCATCCAATACGTTATAAATGTTATAAATATTTTACTATACAGGCAACATGAGGCAGCAAATATATTACCAACTTGACTGCTACAGGATTTTGCTACAATTTATGAGGCCAAAATGTTGTGAGGTTTTGTTTTGGTTTTTTTGTTTTGTTTTTGAGGTTTTTTTTGTTTGTTTATTGGCTTGTTTTGGGTTTTTGGGGGGGTTTTGGTTGGTTGGTTGGTTGTTGTCTTGTTTTGGTTTTTTTTTTTGGTTGGTTGGTTTGGGTTTTTTTCTTCCCCCAAGGAAGGCAGCTAGTTTTGTTATCCTGCTGCAATCGTCACCCTGGCTTCTATTCCAGCAGACCCTTCTGCTAAAGTGGAGGGCACTACTTAGCTTTTTCTTAGATCAAGTGTGTGCAGGAATCATACAGGTCCTTCTGCAAGCAAAGAAGGATCAGGATTTTGTTGATCAGGAAGTAATTGGAGGTATCTTTCCCTTTTTCAGACCACCTTGTTTTGACCTTAGCTATTCCCTTCTCTTACATTTTAGTCCCAGAAATAGCTGTGTCAACTTCAGTTGATTTCCTTCCAGTGCCAGGCTCTCCTTTATTCTATTTCTGATTTTTTTCACACTTTCTACATCATCAGCTCCATATAAATAACACCAGTGGAAATGGTTTCCCCATTTAGGCAGTCACTATTCTCAGGGGATAGAGAAGTAAAGGCTATTTTACACCACTACTGGTAGACTCCACCCTCAGCAGTTCTCCTGGGGCTAACAACAACAACAACAACATACCAGTTAGACAAAATCTAACTACATTTCACAGTTGCAGCAATGTAGACAGAAAAGCCTTTACAAGAAGAGCGAACACATTCCTTTTTGCAACCATCAAATTCCTAAGAACAGGCCTGTGCCATCTCATGGACAGAGGACTTGCCTGGGGTTCAAAGCAAATTTCCCAGAAGTCCCAATGTTGGGAAGGGGTTGGTTCTGTGTCTGCCCTCTCCAGCCCCTGTATTATTCCTCTGTATAAAGGATGAGCTCAGATAGAACAGGGCTACCTCCAAGAACATCTCTATACAGAATGTCTCACAGCAAATTGTTCTGGATGCTGTGGAACTGAAAACAGTGATAAGTTTAGTTTAATAAATGGAAATCTAGATCTTGATAGGCTTATAAATGATAAGTTCCTGAAACTTCAGCATCTCAGGAAGGAATGGAGAGCTAATGCCTACTACTACTTTTTTGGGAAATGTGTAATTTTGCTTGAATTAACTTTGGATTCATAGAATCATAGAATTGT
>VZTL01060604.1:0-11110 GCA_013400535.1 Scopus umbretta
AGTATTTTTTTATTATTATTTTTGCTTGCCCTTTTGTTTACTTGCTTGCCTGGATAGGAATGTGCTCAGTAAATGTCTTTGTCTCTCTTCATGGGTCACTGTCTGGTGTCTCACACAGCACCCTCGGGCCTATGCTGAATGCAGGTCTGCAGTCCTCATGGCCTCTGCCCTGTCAGCCTTATGTGGTGTCTGCTAAGCTGAGGAAAACAGTCACATTTCTGCAGCTGGTATGGTGAAATTAGCCCTTTCCTTAGTAAAAAGATGCCGCATACTCAGCCCAGCCCATTGTCTGATACTGAAGAAGCGTTCTCAAATTCAAGCCATCACAGCATAAACTCCCGTGTACTTATAGGAACAAGGAACAGCACAAGTGGTTGCCATAGCTTTTCCTGGTTTACCGGGTGCTGGCTTGGAGCAGGGTCCTTGCTGGTGGGGTTCATTGGGAATGAAGGGGAGGAGGTGGGAAGATCCAGCTGGGCTTCGCTGGTGTTTCTAGATCCAGGGTGCTGCTCGCGCAGCTGATGAGGGCTGTCAGCTGGGGCTGGCTGGGGTCATCTCTCTGCAGAGGTAGCTGTGGTTTTGGGGATGCCCATGTAGGAACTGATGCTTCCAAAACCAGGTCTTTTGGAGGCAAAGCAACGCTCAGGTTTGCTGTTGCCAAAGGCAAGGGCTCCTGCCCTCCAGGGCCGTCTTGGCCTCTTGCAGAGGAACCAGGCTGGGGGATGCGGGGCCACCCTCCCAGGCATTTTGGGATCTGTCCCGTTGCCAAGCTGCTCTCCTGGTGCCCTGTCCTAGCCTGTGGTCTCAGAGATAGGCCAGGTGCATGTGTGCTTCCCTGAGCGGCACTTGGATGGAGTCTCTGCCTGTTCCTCAGTCCCCTTTCAAAAGCAGTCTGCTGTTGTTTTCTGTGAAGCGATGTGCATGGGAAGGGAATGGCCTCTTGTGGTACATGCAGCACAAGTACCAGCAAGCATCATGTGGATGCCTTACGTTCTTATCACCCCGTTTCCAAAAGCATCCCACTGTCCCATTTCTCCCTCTTTCATCTCGGCAGTCACCATCGGACTGTGCATTTCAGGATCATGTGTCTTATGAAAGAGGTCGGGCTGCTGGCGTGGCTCGGCTCCTGGCCCACCGAGCCCCTTAAAAGCCACCCAGCCGCCACCTGTGCCAGCTCCTGGCGTATAGGGCTGCTCCCAGAGAGGGGGCTGCTCTGGGGAGGGCAGCACTGCGGGCAGACTCTGCTGGGGATCCCCCCTTTTGCCAGGGCCTGGCCAGGTAGGGCTGCTGGTGGCCACGGCCCTGCTTCCCCACAGGCCGGGACCTCTGCACATGGCTGCCAGCCCTGCCCCAGCTGGAGCAGGCCCGCAGCTGTGCCTGGTTTGCCCAGCCGCTCCCGAGGGGCTGGGGAAAGCTGGCGTGGAGGGTGGCTGCCAGGGCTGTCAGCTGTCCTGAGCTCCTGTTGCTTTGCAGGTACTGAGTTTCCTCTGGCTTTATCAGCTGCCCTCTCCAGACCAGTGGCCTCTCAGTCCCTTGTGTGGTATCCCTTCTGCCCAGCTGTGAGGGCTGGTCCGGCCTGAAACTGCCGGCCCCGAGTGGGAACGACAAGGCCAGTGTCCCTGGAGGGCAGCAAACGGCTCTGGTCTGGGCTCTGGCAAGGTCCTTGCATCGAGGTGAGGCACAGATGATGTTCCGAAAGAAACTAATCTTGTGTAATTCCAGCACCAGAGGGAGTGACTTGCGCTGGTGGAGGATTTTTGTTCTGTGCCCCCTCTCTTCCCTGTGTTGCTTTTCTTCCCCTCCTCCTCTTCTTCCTCCTTCTCCTCTTTAATCCCCATCTTCTTGGATTCAGCTGTTTATCTTGATCTTCAAGGACCGACGCAAAATGCTTCCACAGCTCATGAAGCTACCCAGATTTGCATTTAATGTATTTAAATATTTAACATATTTAGGGTTGAATTAAAGCAAAAAGAGACAAAATTGGGAACAGACCGAAGAATGAGTATGTGTGTGTTTGTGTATGAAGGAATAAAGGCGATGCCTGCAGATACACAGGGAAAATAAAACATGGCAAAGAAGACAGAGACAGCCGTCTCTCTTTGTTGTCGTATCAAGCACACTGTGACTAATGCCAATAATTTTTTCCCCCCATCAGTACTATAATAGAAGAATAAAACTAATTGTCATCTGCCACCCACTGTTTGTAAAGCAGCTTCTCTTAAATAGTTCTTATGTATTGAGTTCAGCTGTCAAAAGGAGCTGCTTTTTTCATGGTCTGCAAAATGCATTTCAGTATGAACACAGCTCGATGCAAAGGTCATCCCATCAAAAATGTTTTCCCTCAGTAGTGAATATAATGGCAAAAAAAGGCATTTTGCAGTCTATTCTCACCATTTTACTTGATATTTCTTAAATGGTAGACAGCTGGATATTAAATTCCCTTTGATGGGCAGAATTTGAGGGAGAATGTTCTGTAGTGTATTTTGGGTTTCCCCCTCCTCTCTTCCATGCTGTGGTATGGGCTCTTTAATAGCTACTTAGGACAGGTAGTATGAGCCATAAAAAAAGCAGGAGACAGAAGAAAATTACCTATTGTTTTTCAGATTGGCTATTGTTCCTCTAGGATATTAGTATGTGTTCCTTTGTGTGCTACTGTTTTAATGGTAGTTTGGTTCCTGGATGCTTAAATTACTCTCCCTGTCAGTGTTTCCATTTACTTGACACATTCCAAATATGAAAAGACTTCGGGAGCCAGCCTACAGAGTGAGGGAGACCACGATGACAGTAAATATCTCTACAGACAATAGGCAGAGGTCACACAGCAGCTAGAGGGAGGGTTCCTGCTAATACTTCCACAGGACAGTTGGGGTAAGGTGGTTTGAAGTTGTAATTAGAAGTGTACTCGTGCAGGGGTGCCCGCTCTCTGTGTGTGCTCCCAGACCTGCTTGTTACACAAGCTGGTGGGGAAAAAAACAAAGGTCTCTCTGTCTTCTGCCAGGCGTCTGAAAGTGGGTGTTACCTCATCAGGGATGTAACTTAAATGTTTCACCCACATTTTTACAACTTTGCTATGTTTTGGAGTTGTGGAGGGGAAGTTTGGAGCGGGCTTTACTCGACCCGAGAGGAAATGATTTCTGCTGTTATGCTGCCTGGATTAACCCATGGTGACCCTTGCTCAAAGGAGTATGTGCAGACAACGAAAGCAGTGGCTCTTCATCAGCTCCTACCAAATATATGTCAAGTGATCGTCCAGCAATGGCAAAGGGAAGCTCAGGATAGTTGAGAATGTAACCCCAGCTGTTCTTTCTCCCCTAGAAGGAGGAACCTGTCTTTCAAAGAGAAATTTTGAATAATTTCATCTGTAGTTTGATTGTGTACAATGATTTAGACTTTGCTCTGCTTATGTACACAGAGATATTGAAGAAAAAAAACCAAAAAAGCAAGCACAAATGGTGCTAAGCCTTGAGATTTAAGACCTGCCATTAAAGGCAGTCCTCAGGAGAAGTTCATATTGTAATGGTGGTTGGTGATCAAGTTGCCCTGGAAGATTTAGTGGTGGTGGGTAGGTCACCCTCCACAGACAAGAGGTTGTACTGCCTTGAGGATAGATGAGTGGTGTCAATCTGCAGGGAGAAACAGGGCTTGCCTCAATGAAAGTAATGTAGTGTCACAGTAGTGTCCTTGTGTTGTGGCATGGGCAGACCCTGTCCTTGACTTTGTGTGAAAACAGTCAGGGCATAACAACGGTTTGGAATTTTAAACATCATCCTTCAGCTGGAGCCCTGGATGCTGATTGAACCTGGAGTGTCTGAATCATTAAGCCTGGGCTGTTACTGTTTGATCTGTTCGTGAGTAGTAGCAATGGATGGAAATTTCTGTTGGGCCAGCTTCTGAGACGGCAAGGGGTGGCTGGGATAGTGTAGACTGTACCTTACCTGCAGGGAGGTACTATCCAGTGAACCCCAAACAACTTCTCTGGTGGTAGGAGTGTTGCTTTTTCTCAGCCACCCATCAGAACAGAAAACTTCCAAGTCTCTCCAGGCCCTATTCTTCTCTTAAATGTTAAATTTTCCTTTTTTAAAGGGCAACTGTACCACATGTAAAAGATTTTAGTTTCAGATGTGCTCTGAATGCAGCAGAACCTGCTTTGTTCTGTTGCGCTAGCAAAAACATCTTGACAGGGATGGGCGTCAAAGCCCCGGGCTGAATTAACTGGCCTGGAATAGGCAGAGGATGTTTGGCAAGGGTGTTCCAGCCAGGGAGAACCACACAGTCTGGTCTCTTCTTGCTTCTATGCTGCTGTGCAGTCCAGAGTGCTCCTTTGTTTTAAGTTGTATTCATGGCTAAAAGGGATGGAGTCCTTTGTCTCTGGGTCCCTCCGTGGGTGACAGTACCACGAGGTGGCAGTGGCTACCAAATAATGTCTGTCCAGAAGCACAAGGTCCAGGCAGTGCATTTGTCCAGCTCTTTGCTCTCTGATGTAAGGGTGGGAGTACAGTCCAGCCCCTAAATGCCAGACAAAGCACTGCTCTAGCTTATACTTGTCCTTTGACTTTCAAGTAGACCCAAATTCCCATTTGTCCATTCCCATGTTGTTTGAGCACCTCAGTAAAGTCAGGGTGAGTGATGATTGAGTTCTTGATGAACTGTGCATTGCTTTACTGTGTGCACACTTCCAGAGACTTACTTCTTCTGGAGGGCTCGCTCCTAGTCAGGCTGCACCTTCCCTGCAGGATTAGCTCAGACGTTTCATGTAATGGTGGTTCTGTCTCTTTTTCCTAGATATTCAATTTTTGGCTGATATTTTGCTCTTCTGTGCCTGGGCTACCCGGGATGGACAGTGGGAATTGCAGTGTGCATAAAAGCTAACTCACTTGAGTGATGATGGCTTCACTGCCTTCTCACAGGTCTCTGTGTCTGAAGGGGCAAAGAAGTTTTCCTGCAGTTTGGTGGGACAGAATTTTGGAGGTGGCTGACCTTGAGGCTTTGTAGTAAACCAAGGGATAGATCTGTTAATCTTGGTGCTGCATATCTACAGGAATTTGCAATGCCACAAAAAGTTCAGCAGTCCTGGTAGGCCTTTGCAGTGTGCCTGAATTGCCTCGCTAATCTTGGGAAATCTGCCTTCCTGGCCTGGAAGAGCTGGCCCACAATCAGACCTACCTTCTGTAAAGGAAAGGCCATTTACACCCTGGTGGTCTCTGTAGGCTTTGCCAGTTTAAGAACCAAACCAGAGGCAGATAGACATGTCTTTATCATGCAGCTGATGGATTTTTGCTGTATTTGGTGTAAACAGTGTAAAGCAAGAACCATAAATGGGTGGTAGACATGTGAAATGTCTGATAAATGGGATCATATGTTCATGGGTGGCTCTAAGGAGAATGCCTAGGAAAGACAGGATGGCTTTTGCATTCTGCATTCAAGTTACTGAATAATCTGAGGGCAGGCCAGGAGGATGGAAAGAAGGCAGGAATCACCTCTATTCTGTTTTTCTGTTGATAAATCAAGCATAACAGCACAAAACTTAATAAAGCACTGTGACATTTTAGGTAGAACATTGCACATAGGTGAAGTGTGCTACCTACCCATGATGGAAAGCCTCACTTTCCAACAAGGGAGTCAATTGCTGTCACATCATTGGGGCTGGTGGATACCCTGTGCCATAGATTTTTGTAGTCAAAACTCCCATTTCAGGTTCTTCTCTGTAAAATGGATTTTGCTTCACCCAGCAGGGGTGATGTGAGGATATGTTTGTTGATATTCTTGGGGTCCTTATCTATTTTTGAGAGAGTGCTTTTAAAGGCTTGAATGGGAAATTCTTTCTGTCAAAGCATACCCATCATTAAACCAGTCTGTTTATTCATGGGTTCAGGCAGGCTTATTATTGTTTTTTCTAACCTTGATCTAACAAATTGTGCAATGTGGTCTGCCACACATCTGCTGCTCCATGCATGCTGGGGAGGGTGGCCACTTGGGGTCAGTGGCGGGAGGGTAGTGGAGTGGAAACAGTGGCCTCACTGGGAATTTTCTTTGAAGATAAAAACCCTGCATGGGTATTTGTGAAACATCTCTTTTGAAGCAGCAGCATGGGTAGGTTTGTTGTCAAGCAGGAGACATTATAAAAGCAAATAACTGCAAGTTGGCCAAGTGCTTAACGTGGATCCGTGAGTTGTGACAGATGAACTCATCTGGCAGCAGCACTGGCTGCATCGCTGTGTCACATGCTAGTCATTACTCTTGAGAGACACATTTGTACAGTGTACCTGGTGCCTGTGTTGCTCCTCCTTGGTGTAAGATGCAGGCTGTTTCTGTCACGTTGTCTTGTGGGTCAGAGGAAAATTACACATGTATTCACATACAAGGACCACGACTGGTTCTGCTCTCCTGAAATTGGGGGGACAAAGGGAAATGTCCCCTTGTGGACAGAGTTTGGTAGGAGGGGAAGCAACCTGCTGGAGAGGGTTGGATGCTGGAGCAGTGCATCTGCCAGCGTGGACACTTGAGTCTTTGCAATACATAAATCATGGAAAATGTGTGTGCTTTTCTCCTTGTGTCAAAGCCAGAAAGCCCTGACCCAGCTGGAGGAAAATAACAATTTGAACAGAGATCTCATCAAGCAAGATGTTCCAGGTCGTTAGAAAACAACTTACTGTATGCTTGAAAGGCGCCTGCAATGCATAAAAAGAAATGGCTCACTTTTGCACTGGAAAATCTAAAGTAGAATAGGCAGATATGACCTCATCATGCTGGAAAATTATTGCCACTTAACTTGGTGTTCTCTCCATCTTAAAGTGGTTACTGGGGAGTCTGTGATTCAGGAGCATGTGTAAATGTGGCTCGGTTGCTTATCAAGTCAGAGCAAAGTCTCTTGGTTGGAAGTATGTACAATGAATGGAAAAGCAAATGAACAAGCAATATTGTCTGGGTTTTTAACTGGCCTCTTCCAAGTGTCTGGAAGGCTTGGGAGGGAAGAATTTAAAGTGAACTGTGCTGCTTGACCCTTGCATTGAAGGCATCTATGGTCTTGCTATTCACAGTACAGAATTCTGGTCTGGTGCCCCACTAGTTCATTTGGGAAGTGTGATCCCAGTGATAGACTGTGCCACAGTGTTTAGGAAAATGAGCTGATTCCACGATGCAGGCACAGTGTACTGTTTGGGGATGATCTGAGTGGGCTAGCAATAGATGGCACAGATGGTTGTATCAATCTGTCCTCTCCTTATGCCAGTTCCAAATACTGGGCTTTTGCTGTGATTGCAGAGCTGGGGGGACCCTGTCAGGCGGACTTGGGGGTGAGGTCTGCTCACAGGCTGCCTGCTCCTGGGAGGAGAGATTACCTCTCTGTTGTGGGCTGCCGTGTCAGAGGTATTTTAACTAGAATATGTCCTTAGGAGATGACTTTTTAATGAACCAAAGATAGTTAGGCCCAGCATCTCTGCTACTGCAGCCATTTCCAGCGAGTGCACCTAACGAGAGAAGTTCCTGAGAAAAGGAGAGAGTGGTGGCAGTGGCTGGAGGGACCTGCAATCTGTATGACTAATTGTCATGTGCTTCACTCATGAGTGGTTGAATATACCTTTTTCTTCAGCAAATTCCATTGTTCTAAAAAAAATAAACCGGGTCTGTTTCTGAATATAAGAGCTCAGGAGCTCTGAACCTGGCATGGTCTGGAGGTCCCCAGGTTCCTGTAGGTCCTGCCAGGGGACTGAGAGCCAAGCCCTGGCTAGGGAAGGAGCTCCTTGGCTTCAGGCTCTTATTTCACAGCAGGACACGTGTAAGCCAAAGGCCCTTAGCCTTGAGGCAGGCCATGTGGGATAGGACCACTGCAACATGTCTGTTTGGCATGCTTGGATGTGTAGGGATAGACGAAGCAGATTAAAGTATATCACCCAGCAGTGATATACTTCCCAGTGGGGAAGTCTGCCACTTCCCCAGGAAAGCTATTCCAATGGTTTAATTACTCTCAGTGCTGGGAAACAAGCTTTTATTTCAAAGCTGAATTTGTTTGACTTCAGTTTCTGCCCATTGGGTCCTATTTTGATGAGGCTTACTCTTGGCTAGCTCTTCCATGTGCAAGTACCTGTGAGTATCAATCGAGTTGTCCCTTTATTTTATTCAGACACATTAAATTCCTCATGTCTGTCTCTGCAGAAATTGTTCTCCAGGCCCTGGTTTCCTTTCAGCTCTCATTTAAACTCATTTCCTTGTCTTCCTATTCTTTGAAAGCTGACTCTTTGATCTGGATGCAGTTCTAGGGACTTCTCAGGTCTATATACAAATTTACAGTTGCTCTCATGCTGCCTGGTTCTTCAGTCATGCAAGAATGGCATCAGCAGTGCAGAGATCATTACTTTCTTCTCTGAATCCTCATTTTTTGTCTTGTAAACACAAAATTGCCTTTTTGGTTCCCAAATCTACAGCCTTGCATTGTATTCTGCAGCAGTAATCCAAAAAAGCCCATGCTCACCTCTGCAGACAGTGCAGCAGGTCTGGTTGGGAGCTGGGGCTATCTGAGACTTTGTGGGTATTGGCACAGCCTGCCAGGTTGCCGTTTTCTACCAGGTCTGTTGTCTGCATGTTACTAGCACTCATGGAAATGGGAAAGTTCTCCCTATGACCTCCATTTCACAACAATTTGCTTTGCAACTTAATTGGTGTTTGTCAACTAGAAAATTTCCAGCTAGAAAATTTCTTCAGGCTTGGCTAGGTTTCAGCAAAGTGGGGAAACAGGAACTGCCCTCACTCCTTCTGTTGGGGTTTTGTTGTCTATCAAGGGAAAGGTGGGGATGGGAATGTGGAGGGGAAGCTGGGTCTGATACCCACCATGAAGGCATCAGGGTACCACTGAGATAGCTTGTTTTAGGTCTATGAGTATGTATAGGCATATATATATATAGGCAGTTGCAGAAAGGAGCTATTGAATGTGGTTCAAAGCAACCATCTGCTGTGGACAGGCTGTGCTGCTGTCCAGAAGAGCCATCTCTGTTTATGATGAATATTTTCCTTTACTATGAACTCTCTTATTTGGCCACTTACCACAAGAATTGGTTAACCCTTGAAAACTCTCAGAAAGTGGGTAATGTTGCTGGGAGTTAATGTCTTAATTAAAGGTTAAATTAATGTGTCTGCCCACCTGTACAGTGTAACCACATGAGCAAAATCTAGGAGGACTGGAGAAGGCCAGATATTGCCTGCAAGACCCAGTTTGCACATCAGAGTAGTAAATTTATGACAGTAATGAAATAGTGCTGGAATGAATAACAGGTCTTGTTCTTCCCACCTGTTCTATGTCTCTACTGTCTGCAGTGTCTGCGTCTCACTAAGGCTGCTGGGATTTCAATGCAGTGCTTGGGTATGTGCTTAGTTTCTAATTTCTCAGATTTAGGAAGGACTAAAATGTGTGTCACATGCTTTGGTGAATGGAGATCTTGCGCCAGAAAAAAATCAGTACAGAAATCCAAACCAGAAGGCAGAGTATCTTTCTTTTTTTCTCTCCCCCTCCTCACCCCCCCAAGTTTATGTTTTTCTGTTTAAACACAAATTAATTCTCCTTGACACGCTGCTTGGGGACAAATAAGGTGATCACTCCTCGTGGCTATGCTGGTTTCCTCATTTGAGTCTGCTGCTATAATGGCAGTCAGATTAAAAAAAATAATTAAAAAAATGGCAGACGGTTGGGTGGAGATGGGATGTTAAACGTTGCAGAGAGCATGGAAACCCTGTGTCAGCCCAGAGCTTGTAAAGGGAAAACCATCACTTGGCAGAGACAGCTTAATAGGCTTGTAAAATCTGGCACCATCAAAACCATGATTTGGGTTTTATCAAAGCATGGCAGGGGAGCCTTGAGAAATGACAGCTGTATTATCTGTCTTCAGATCATTCTGAGAGCAACATCAGGAGCAGGCTGGAAACAGTTCAGAAAATAATTTCATATTGAGGGTTTGCTGGGGGCAGAAATGTATAGGGAAAATTGAAATGAAAGAATTAAAAACAGTATCAATAACCTTCCTACAGCAGCTATCAGGCATGACATGAAAATGACTTGAAAGTTGTCATCTACTGTGTATTTTATTCCCATCAGGAAGGTTTGAGGGATGAGAGGAGAATCCAAACAAGGCAATTAGAAGACTGGAGCATGTTGGGGAAAGGAGGAATGGCTGGTGCGTAGAACATTTCAATGCAATTTTCCCTGCCAGACAAAGGGGCTGGGCCAAATTCTGATATAGTGGAGCAAATATTGGAGCAAGCAGATTTATGGAGTGACACCAGTGATTGCAGTGTCAGCTGGTGCACACAAGGGCGGTCTATGAAAGATGCTGATTGTTNCTCACTCACCACCAAAACCTGTGAGTCCTTGTGTATGATTCAAATACAATGAAGTCATTGCCAAGATTTCCAGTACTTTTTCTGGGCTGTGGACCAATCCTGCTTAGTCCAGTCCAGTTAGTGTGAGTGAAGGGGATGGTAAAATGTCCTACTTTTTTTTCTATCAGTGTATGTTGACTCTGAGCCATTTGTACTCATTTCTTTTGCTCCAGGATGACTTGACTCACAGCCAGGAGTTCACTGTACTTGTCTCAGGTTTTGGGACTCTGGGCCCAAACTGGAACTATCCATAGCTACTGGAAAAGAGAGCCCAGCACATGGGTTAAACCACTTATAAATGATGGCATGGCCGAAGCAGCCAAGCTCTATTTCTGAAGCTGACTTAGTCACCTAAGAAATGAAACCGCACTGAAAATGTTCCCCTTCCTGAGGTCCAAATGATTTTCAGACATTACCTAAGCCATCAGGCTGTGATGGGACAGACTACTGTGATGCCACTTGCCAGTTGCAGGTCATTAATGTTTAGAGGAGAAGGGACTTGATTTTCAGACTTTCCCAGAGACAGAAAGTTTCTATTGCTGTTTATGTTCAAACTTAGCCTGCAAATCATCCCAAATTGACATTGCTTTTTGACCTATATTTAGCTATATTTTTGCCACATAGCTGGCCAAACTTGCAGTGTTTCCAAGGGAAAAGGGAAGAAGTGAAGCTTGCATTCTCCATTTTCTGAATTAGCGATTGTATGTTTGAGAGCTTCAGAATACTGATCATAGAATCACAGAAT
>VZTL01060608.1:0-12855 GCA_013400535.1 Scopus umbretta
TGTTTTTCTCCTTTTCTTTTTTTCGTTTTTCTCCCTTTCTTTTTTCCCGTTTTTTCTCCTTTTATCTGTTTTTCTCCTTTTTCTGTTTTTCTCCTTTTCTTTTTTCTGTTGTTTTTTTTTTCTTTTTTCTGTTCCCCCCTCCCCTACTTCTCGTTTTCCCCTCTCATTTCACACACATTCAACACCGATCTCTCTGTCTCTCTCCGTTTTTCTCTCCTTTCCCGTTTCTCTCTCTCCTCTCACAGAAAGCTGCCTTTGCCAGAAAGACTGGAAATTTTGCAAACACAACGATATAATTAGCAGACTCTCATCGGAGCCCCCCCCACTCCCCAGTGCTGTGCAGACATGAACTTCTTCATCCCGACGGGAGCCGGGCTGCGCTGCCCGGGGACACCGCCAGCTCCGGGCACCGTCCCTGCCGCGGGGGTAGGCACCGGCGGCATCTCAGCACGATTTTTTTTACTCTTACAGCGGCTGCGATTAAAACCGAAACTCAGACTGCCGGTGCCTGCTCGCCCCGAGAGGTGGCAGCGCGGGGGGAAGCCCCGCGGCTCGGCCCCCACGCCCGCGGGGGGACCCAGGCGGCCGAGAAGTGGCGAACCCCGAGTGTCACGGAGAGGCGAAGCTCGGACACGTCCCACTTCTCGCACAAACGCTCCTGCCCTTGCACGCACACCCACCCACCCCGCACCGCCCCCTCGGGACAGCGAACCGGCCGGACCGCCGCCTCCTCCCCGGGACCACCTGCGTGGAGTCCCGCACAGGGGCTCGCCTGGCTTCTCCCAGCCCTGACCCCCCGGTGAGGGGCCCGGGGTCTGCCCCTGCACGGCTCTTTGTCTGCCTCGTCCTCTCCTGCACACACACACACACACACGCACGCACACACGCACACCCTTTCCCTGCGTGCACCACCCAACCTGCACGCTCCCTCCTGTTCCTTCATGCGCGTCCACGTATGTGCACATACCCTACTCACACACAGGCGCTTCCTGCACACACCCAAACCCTCTTCCCCTACACTTCCATGGCTCGGAAACACACCCCTTCGACACGTTACACGCACACACACCAGCCAGCCTTAACACGCACACACAAGCGCACACACAAAAACAGCCTTCACACGCGCACATTCCCCCTGCAACACCCATCTCGGTGGCCCTGCCTTCTCTGACGTACCCAGGCTCTGTGGGAGCTGACACTACCCCTCAGCCCCATCTTTTTACACCAGGAGACGAGGTTTTCCTCTCTGTGTAGGCCAGAGGAGAGAGCCCTTCCTGGAGTTGCCTTGGGGCCAGGAGTGGGGCTGAGTGTTTGGCCTAGACCGCTCCAATGCCTGTTTCACAACCTGGGTGACAAGCCAGGGCAGAAGCACCTCATGCTGGGCAGGGATGTGAAAAACACCTCCATCACCTCAGGGAAGGGGGAGACTGTGCCTGGGACCCCTCTAACCTCATCAGCTGCCTAATATGCCATTCTGGTGAACATGCTTGAACTGCCACTGTCACCTGGGCACATGGCCGTGATGCTTGCTTTCTGCCTTCCCCTCTCCTCCGTCGCCACTAGAAATACACAACCTGCCTTTCTCAACCATGATGAGGGCCACAAAATCAGCCCCAGCTGCTCTGATCATGGGGGTCTCCCATCAGTACCTGGCTATCTTGGACTTCCCAAGGTGTCCAAGAGCGAGAAGAGAAGATCTGGCAGCAGGGTACCGTGTGGGGCTGTGAAGCCAGGTGGACGGTTGAAAGGGGAGGGAGTCCCTGCGGGCTTGGGAAGCTGTTGGTTCCTTTCAATTTTTCTTTAAATGCTTCTGATCCTTTTCTTTTTTTTTTTCTCTGAGCAGGGCAAAAACCAGTGTGGGAGAACATAGGTTTAGTATGTCCATTGGAAGCGACTTCTCACAGCTGGAGGTGGGGATGGACAAGGGCCAGCCTCAGAAGGGCTCCTCACCTGAGCTAGCGTGTGGGATGGAGCCCTGAAAAGGCACTGCAGGCCAGAGGTACTCCCAAGGAGACCTCCATCTGCCTGGGGCCTTGCTGCAGGTGAGTCCCGAAGCTGGGGGGCAGGCACCCTGTGTGCAGGGACAGCCTTAACCCTTGCAGTGCCTGAGTGGTAACAAAGTCCCCTTGTCCCCAGCACTGGGGCTGATTCATCAGTTTAGCTAAGGGAATAATGAGCATGCAAACAAGCAAAGATTTGCTGGGCAGTGTGCTGCTTTATTGTGTTACTGTAAACAAATAATGTTTTGGGCAGCTTCCCATGTGGGCTCCTGTAGCTTGACAAGTGAATTTGGGCAGGGAACATAGATGAGGCTGATGAGGCTTGCTTATTACGAAAAGGTGAGGTATCTATATGTGTATATATAAATGCACATATAAATGTGTATATATAAATGTCCACACTCTCACAGAGTATATAGGCCAAGCCTGGGGTGCAAACCTTCCCCTGACACCCCACACCCTGCTTGCACAGCCCAGGGCGCTTCAGTCCGCATGCACACCCACGCACACTCACGCATGTGGCTCGTGGGTGCAGAGGGAGTGGGGCTGGGGGTGTGAGCGTGTTCCTCCTGTGCTCCCACAATCCCAACCCAAGGCAGCAATTAAAGAGGCCATTTTCTCTTTGCAGAATCTGAACCTGATTCTGCACTTGAAAGCCAGGGGGGATTAAATCCAGCAAAGGCAGGTTCAGGTCTTTGGCTCACAAATGCTTTGTGCAACTTCTCTGGACTTCAGCAGGGACAGCATGTACAGAGCTAAGAGCAGCCCCTAGCCCTGGCTCTTAATTTCTTTGCCCTGGTGCATGAGAGGAGATTAACAGAGAGAGAAGGGCTGCACCTCTGAACTCTTTGGTCACTCCTCATACAGCATCTTTCTTTGTTTTTGCCTCGCGTCCACATCTCTAACCTTGTGAAAGCCAGGCTTTGACTGGCTGCAAACTGGGGACGCCAGTCCTGCAGTGGGCCTGGTACAATTTTGTTTTTTTTGTTTTTTTTTTGTTTTTTTTTTTTTTCCCTCCAGAAACACAAGGGATAAACACAATAATTTCAAAGAACTGAAAGCTTCCCGCTGGAGAAGCCAACAGGGACCTGTCGTGAAGTCCTGGTATGGTGTGTCACTGACACTGATTCAATCTGACACCTGGGTGTCTCCAAAGCCATCACATTGTGTGCTTCAAATGTATATTAACATTAGTATGCATTGGCACAATATGGATCCATTATTCCAAATGCTTATGAGAACTAGGTGCTGCATAGGAGCAGCTGCTGCTTTTTAAGCCTCAGAGCATCAATAGATTCATAGATTTTAGGGCCAGAAGGGACCCCGACGATCATGTAGCCTGACCTCCCACGGAGTGCGAGCCATAGAGACTGGCCCGGTAATTTCTGCGTCCTGCCCCCCGACTTGTGGTTAAGCAGCAGCCTCCCCTGCGAAAGGCAGCCAGCTTAGGGATCGCTAGTGATGGAGAAGTTGATGTCTCACTCTGTAAATTTATTCCCTCTTTTTATCACTCTCCTCATTAATCATAAAAGGGCAATTTTTAATTTCAAGGCTCAGCTTGTGTAGATCCGGCTTCCCACCACTCAGTCCTCTTGGGTTCCCTCTTCTCCCACTTCTCCTTGTACCAGAAAAATGCTTTCCCCCTCTTGTTGAAGTAATAGCTACATAAGAGAAAAGAAGAAATTCAGTGTCCTGGAATGTCATCTGAAAAAGGATTGGTACTTCTTATGGGTGGAAACGGTATCTGGCAAGTGTTCAAATTTGGGGTGATTCCCTGACTGTAAGCGTTTAGTCTTTTGTCTTTGTTTAAAAAAAAAAATTCTGTATAAATGCCTTTTGCAGCAAAGGGGTAATGCTGTAGAAGGGCTTTGGTTTATATTACTTCTCTTGCTCCCAGAAAATGCAAGAAAAAAAGAGAATGAAAACCCACTAAATCAATGAAATAAAAAGAGCTGAAAGTCCTATTTTATGGTCACAAAATTGTTCAAATAAACACCTTCTGGGTGACAGCTGAAGATGGGTAATTATCATTCAAACCACCTCTGATCCCCAAATCACTGACAAAAACTCACTGAAAAATGACCTGGGATCAGATGCAGAGTTTGCCTTCCTACAGGGGTTTGTCCCTTTGGTTCCCCCCTATTTCCCCTTCATTTTGGAGACAGCAGCTCCATCCCTCATTGCTTTCTCGTCCTGATGCCGTCAGATTAGTGGCTGCAAGTGTGGTGCCAAGCTGTCTGCACAAGCTCCCCCTGAAAACATGTTGGCTCTCCAGCCTTTCTGGAAATTATCTGATGTAAGCATGTATCCAACCTCACACTCAACTTTTAAAGCAGAAACTTGTTGCAAGGGGCTGTCTTCCAGCAACATCACCTTGCGTTTGCTGCTGAGCATGTGGGAAAGGAAGGATTAGCAAATGGGATGGTTTGCAAGGCATTATCCAACAGGAAAAATGCATAAGTTGATGATCTTCAGTTTGTCCCTCATAAGCAGTCTTGAGTTGATGCAACACTATGAGCCGAAGTTACCTGATAGCCATGGGATAAGAGACAGCCTCACCACTGAGGTTTTAGAGATCTGGAGAGTGGAGGAATGCAGTGGTGGAGAGAGACAGAGCCTGCAGGGATAGGGCAAATTTCATGTGGTTGTACGGGACTGGGGGAGCAGATCAGGGACTGGGACAGGGAGCAGGGGTGAGGAGCTGGGGAGTAGACTGGTGGCTACAAGCCAAGGAACCTCTCCTGTGCCCTTGTTCGGGGTAACTCCCAGTCCCTCCCCATGCAGGGCTGCTTCAAGATGGAAAGATGCACATCTGCAGGGGAATGGCTTGGCAGACCTCAGGAGTTTTTTGCCTCCTTTCTGAGATTATGTGGTGCCTTTGATAGCATTTCCTACATGAAACAGCTAGAAGGAGACCAACATGAAGCTGAAGACCCTTTCATACTCTCAGGTGAATGTGGTAGAAGCACTATTTAAGACAAACTGTACTTCTTGCAATGTCATCAGTGTAACTCCTCGCTGCAGGAGCTTAATGGATTAAGAGGAAACTGGACCTGCTCATAAGAGAGAAATTCCTTGAAGGATGTCAAGAACATTGAGCTCACAGCTGGCTCTGGTGATCCCCAAGACCATCTGCTGCTCTTCCCCAGATGATGGCTCCTTGTCCCTCCTGGGGACAGCAGTCTGAGAGAGGTCCTTTCCTTGGGCAAGATGTGTCCACTCCTCTGTTCTGTTCGTTTTTGTCCAGCTCAGTATTTCTCAAGATCTGAGAAAGTAAGGAACAACTGTGTTCCTGAAAGGATGTCTCCAACACATCTCCTCCTATCCCACCTTGCGCGAATAGCTTCTTTCTTGGCTGCTAAGCTGAATCCTGGTTTGCCTTTTCTGTTCCATTGCTCGGCTAATGTCATAGCAGACATATCCTTCACCTCTCATAATCTCTAACAATGATGAGAGGAAATGAAAAAAAGATTATTTAGTATCATTTTTTCCTTCCACTAGTTTCATGTAGGAAACACTTTCAAAGAAGAGGGATGAATCACACAACCACAGAAATTAGAGATGGAAAAGACCTTTTAGGTCAGCCAGTCCATTTCCCTGTGAATAAAGAAAAGCTTCAGAGTACGGTTAGATTTTTCAAGGACTTTGTCCAGTCTAAACCAACTTTAGCAAGAAAGCTTCAACTTAAGTCCATTCCAAGACGGCTGTAGCTGGAAGAGGGGTGGTTTTCAGCTAAGTGTGATTTGAATGCTCCTAAACTTTCTTCCAAAGGAGGTGTGGACCTCTGCAGAGGTTTTCTGAAGAGATGTTGCAGAGCTGAGTGCATGGAGCAGCCAGGTGGTCTTTGATAGCTCAGCTGGCTGTGCAGCCGGCCCCTTCCCCACCCCAACAGCAAAGCCAAGGGTGACTGCATGGTGCAGATCCCAGGGGTGTGAGTGTGGGGCTATGTTAGTGTTGCTATGAGGCGATGGACAGCAGATCTGCTGTGGCTTGCATGGGTTGGAAGCCAAGAACCCAAGGTGGATGGCCACAGGGCCACCTGGGGCACTTCTTGGCAGCTCTGTTCCTCAGTTTCCCTTTGCATTTTTGGCTGGCTGGGCTCTCAGCTCCTTGGAGCTTTGTGTGTTGGGCTGACATGATTCATGCTATGAATGCCAAATAAACTATTCCCACCCTAGCCTCTGAATTCAGTATCCTAGGCCACCTTTCCAGCCGTGGAAAACCTTCCCAGAGGTCAAGCTACAATTAACTAACAATACAGCTGGAAGAAAAAAAAAAGAAAAAAGAAAAAGATATGCTCAGACATTTCATCTCTGAGTGGAGTCGCTTTACACACAGCCTCGGGGCTGAGGCGCTCTCAGCCCAGCTCCGTGTGCTTCCAACCCCCCACCGATGTGTGAGCAATGGGGGGACATCTGTACCAAATACAGGCAAAGAGCTATCCAGGTTCTACAGAAAAATGCTGCCCTCTTCCCAGGGAAGGAAGGGAAGAACAGAAAAAGTAGGGAAGGGAAAGGGAGATAAACTCATAATGACATTAATATTCAAAGAAAGCTCTGGTCCAGGGATTTGCTGTTGAATACAGACTTTTGGCTGTGTGAACATTTCCCCCATGACTCTGCAAATCCTTATACTTAATTTTTTGGTGGTCATTTTCAAAAGACATAATGTCTCTGAGCACAGAGTGCAGGTGAGAAGGGCCTTTCTAATTAACCCAGGAGAGAGAGCATCCCTCTTGCCTGCTCTGACCCTGCACCGTTAGGGATGGAGCAGGATTGCCAGAGCTCACCTAGAAACAGTGCCTTAATCCCCCTCCCCAAAATCCCAGATTCCTGATCCACACAGAGACAACCATTTTAAAGAGACAGTGTCACAATATGCCACCTCCTTCTCATAAGTGGTCACCTGCCAGCTTCAACTGGAGGTGTAATTACCATCCTTGAGGCCTGATCCATCTTATTCCCCTTGAAGTCGATGAGGAAACCTCCCAGACTCTGCTGGAAGCAGTATTAAGATTCCACCCCCCCCAGGTCTCTTTTCCCAGGATTTATCTCCTTGCGAGGATGGAGGATCCACCCAGCCTTGAGGCTGGCCTGGCCGGGGATGGAAGGGTCTGGAGGGAGGCATTGCCTTGGGGAACCGGTAAGAGGGAGAGAGAAAGAAGAGCAAACACAGGTCCATTAATCCGCAGTTAGTCTGCCTTTTTTGTTAGGAAGATGAACTTGATGAGTTAATTAAGCCACAGCCTGTAAAACCAGTTTATTTGCATAGCAAACTCCTGGGCCAGTGTGCTGTGAGCGGGCAAAGACGTGCAGACAATTCCGGGGAAATTACAGCCTCATTAATATGCTAATCTGGTTGCAGGCCTGGAACGAGTTTTGGGTTTGCGGTGCTTGGGGGGGGTCGGAGGGGGGGGTTGCTTAGCAACCCTTTCCTCCAGGTAACCCTTCTCTTGCTTGCCCTTGATATCCCCCAAGGATTGCCAGGGAAGGAGCGGGGCTCTGCTGTCACGCAAGAGTGAGCAAAGTGAAAGGCAAATACGGGGGGCTGGAGCGCAGGGGCTCATCGCTCCCCTGGCACAGCATCCAGGCACGCACCCCCAAACGGCGGCAGGCAGCTCCCCCCTCAAATCAGGGTACGGAGGCGATCATTGCAGATGCGCCGTTGTCGGCAAGTACGCGTTGCGTGCAACATGCGTGCATGCATATAGGTGGGCACGGTCGCTGGGTGAGGAACGCTCGCAGCCCCTGGGCACCCAGTCTCCTGGCCACCAGTGCTCCCCAGCCATGTGTTGGCATGGGCTGCTCCCTGCAGAGGGTCCCGAGATCCGCAGCGGTGACCCCTTGGCCCGCGATATCCAGCCATAGGCAGGCAGCTCTCTGCTGAGTGCCCCCCTCCATCGAGCAGAGCTTCTCCAGCCTGCCCTTCCCGTGTCTCCTGCTGGGCCCACAGTTGCCCCATCTCCCTGGCTATCCTCCTGGAGTGGCACAAGCCCAGTGCTCCTTGTCTATCCCAGCTTCCTGCAGCACTGGTCAGGCATCCACAGGGGGAATGCAGTACCTCTGCCCCCACAAGGCCCTGCAGCTCCTGCACCACCCTGTCAGGGGCAGGAACGGGACTGTGTCTCTGCCCCAGGCTGGCTACCCAGTCAAGACCTTCCTCCTGCACCTTAACCTCCAGTGACACATCATGACAGCAGAGCATGCCTCCTTCACCCAACCCATCACTGGCTACCAGGAGAAGGGACATGCCCTGGGTGCCACAGTGTCCCACAGTGCTGGTGTCCACCAGCTTTGGACCACAGAGAAAAGTGGCAGTACATCTTCTGCTGCAATACTGGGGCTTTCCCAGCAAGATGTCTTACTTGTCAGAAGCGGCAGTCACAGGGGGACATCTGTACCACATGGGTCAAGAAGACAAGGTGCCCACTGTGAAGCTGTAACAGGAGATCAAACCTGGGCAAGCCCTACTTCCTCTATCCCAGGGGGTATGTTCATGTTTACCCTGAGCCCTTTTCTCCAGCAGGTGCTACTACCTGCCAGGTCTCCGTGATAGGTAAGCAATGGGAATTCACATGCAGCAGTCCCTGCTCTCCCAGCACAGGGTTCAAATCCTTTCCTGGGTCACCTGTCTTGGATTTCTGTCTTGCTGTGGAGGGGGAGGCTGGATTAGAAGATTTTCTACATCCCTTCTAGACTGCTTTCCTGCAAGCCCCGTGGCTCTAGGGTGAGCTGGGGCTCTCCTGTGGAGCCTGACTGAATGCCAGAGATGTGTGACTTTCTCCCCAAGCCCTGTTCTCCATGCTGTGGTGCTTTCATAATCCAGAGATGATGTGCAGAGTTATGCCAGCTCTAGCAAAGTTTTTCACCCAGCTCTCCCAACAGCCAGGCCTTCACCATGCTCAGAATCTGTAGATGCTGTCCTCGTGGTGTCGTGTGGGTACAGACTGACAGACAGACATCAAAAGTCCTATACGTTAGACCCCGCACCTGCAAAAGAAGGCCAAGCCAGGAGCCTCAGTGCTGATGAAGACATCTGGGTCAGATTCATACAATGCCTCTGCCTCTAGACCATTCCCTCAGTGAGACGAGAGTCAACTGGAGTTTAAAACCCTGGAGGTATATGCTCAGGTCCCTTGCTCTACCGCCAAGCTTCTCAGTCCAGATGAATCTAGACCTAGGTGCAGTAGGAATTAGATGCCTAAACAGCTTTGAGGCTGGGGGGCCTTTGCTGACCAAACCTGTCTCTTGTTCAATGGAGACTGAGAGCTTGTACTCGGGTGGAGGCTCTTTTCTCTCCATAGCTTTGCCCTGTAATGCTTGGAAACTCCTACCTCAACTCACTCACCAACCCAAATGCTCTTATTTGAAGTGTGAACAAGTATGCCAGGCAACAAGTTTTTGCATCAGGCGTTTCCCTGCCAAGAAGTATCTCTGACTTCTCTGGAGGAGGCCAATTCCCTGTATTGCTGCTGGAGACACCGATATGTGGAAGGGAGCTGTTGCCTTCCTACCCAGGGAGTGCCAGTCTCCAGGGCTATCCATCCATTAAACTTCAGGAGCTCAAATATTTATTATTCATATTACCCTGAAATGTGCCAAAAAGATGAAAAAAGGAATTAATGTGCCAGATCTTGCATCCACTTTTTAGCTTATTACAGTACTAAAGCAGTATTAACATTTACAGTATATGAGCTCTGCTTTGCTTGTGCCTGAGGCCAGGGGGTTTAAGCCAGTGCTGAAGTTAATAGCAAGCACTGGTTAGAAAAAGCCCATTATGTCATAAAGTTGGAATTTCACTTGGGCAGTGGCCACTGGCTCTTTCCAGTCAGGATACTATGCCATCCTCTCAAGCCGTTTCTGCTCTGTCACCTGCTCCAGCTTGCTCTCCCTCTAACATTCAAACAAAAACAGAATGGGGGAAAATTGTGTTTTTCTTCTGAGTGCTGGTGAATCAAAGAGCATCATGTTTGCCAGAAGATAATTGGTTCAGACTCTGGCCAAGAAGCCTTGTCCCCTCCCAGAGCGATACTAGGAGGTGCCATGCGGCTGGAGGTGTTCCTGGGCCCTGTTCCATCTGTTGTGCTGGAGATGCTGGGCTCTTGGACGTCTCCTCCTTTACAGCTTGAACATATTGATTCATCCAACACACATGTGTTCTGCTTAAGGTTGACTTTATGAGCATTTTCTGTCTCCTACTAGGAAGGATTTGCTTGTAAAAGTGTGTGAGGAGTCTTGCGGTGCAGTGGCTGTGGTGTGCTGCCATGCCAGCCTCAGCTCTGGGGATGCCAGAAGGAAACTCTGCAAGCCATGTGTGTGCCCATGGCTGCTCCTCACAGCTCTGCTTTGAGGAGGCACTGTGCTTTCCTTGAAATCTGACAGCCCCATCATTAGGCAGGGTCTGTTGGGGTACCTGTTGGGGAGCATTGTGTTACATTGTGGTGGTGATGGGGCAGGCGTGCCCCTACCTGATGGATACCCCTCTACCCTCTCCCCATACACCTTGTAACCCTGCAGAGCCCTGGGTCTTGCAACCAGTTCATGCCCTCCACAGAGAGCAGTACCTTGGCCAGTCCTGTGGCTACTGAAACTCACTTGGCTCTGCCACTGCCAGGAGCTTCCATGGACAAATTGTCTGGGCTTCAGTCTAACCAAAAGTGTCAAAACCCACCTGAGATCCACTATTTTTAGTCACACTAAATAACACCTCTTAATTTCACTAGGATGCTGGGCAAATGTCCAGCCCAAAGAGTAAGGAAGTTTCTGCTTTGGTGCATCCATACCATTGAGACAAGGCTCTCAGCTCTGAATGTGTTAGGGCCCTGTGGGCACTAATAGGCCTTAATGGCCCTGACCAGACTCACCTGGGGCTTCCTCCCACACCCTCTGCCCATGGGTGGGATGTCTACTTAAGCTGAGGACTAGGTCTTTGATCTCTTCTTGAGCTTTGCTGTAGGTATACCTGCTCCTGCCTTGTTCCTGCCTGGCTATGGATGTTCTCTCCCCAAGGATGGGAATCTTGATGTGGATTCCAGCGCATAGGCTGACTCACCAGCTTGGACCTATCTTGTCACCACAGTCCTGTCTGGTGATCACTGATCTGTGCCATTGGACCTGACCCTGTCCTGAGTTTCCAGCCTGATGTCAAACCTGCCTCATTACTATAGACTTGTTGCTGACATGGACTCCTGGCTGACCCCAGATGCCATCCTTGGGCTCACCTTGCTTGGAGAGCTTGGGATGGGGCTTGCTGTGTCCTGGTAAAGGCACATCCTCAGCTCAGACACCAGGGAGAGTGCTACATGGCGCTTTTGCAAGGAAGAGCCCTTTGCTGACATGAATGTGAGTTTGGCACAATTGAGTTTATCTTTGCTATATTTGAGGCCCAGCAGAATTTCTTCTAAGCACAAAGAGTATTAAGGTTATTGCTGCTTTTACAATGCAATGCTTCCCCTACGTTCCCATGCAAGGGGTAGCTGTTTAAGTGATCCCATTGATGAAGGGTTTGTATAGAGGAGAGGGTTTCACCTTTTAGGAAATCAAATATTACTTGTAGCTCCTTATCCTCAACACATGTGACTCAGCAGTCATTAGCTGGGAGTACTGAGTGACAAATTTACAGCATTATGTACTGAAGAACTAGTTTTCTGGAGAGTTTGCTATCAGCTTTTTTTTAGCAGACATGTGGTTTTGAACACAAGCAGGTGTGGAGAAGTGGGAAGGCAGTGGGGTGGTGCTTGGAGAGCCTGGCTACACCATGAGAGTGAGCCACATCAGCACAGTGGGGCTCACACTAACCTGAGCACCCCCTACCTCTCCTTCTAGCCTGATGCCTGGCTGTCTTCTGCAGTTCTACCTCTGGTGATGACAAGTACTTTGGAGCAGTCCCTAGTGCTGCTATTTAGTAGAGGACCTTGGTGATCACTGGAGACCAGAGGCACACTCAGTGGGATCCAGCAATTGCACAGAGCCCTTGGATCTGGGGAGTAATGTTCTCTTTCCAAATGAAGAAATCGTGTTTCAGATTTTTGGGCTCTTTCCTTTCTGTTTGTTTTCTAGCAGAGCCACCCAGACTGTCAAAATAGAGCCGAGTCCTATTTGAAATTCAGAGGGCACCATCAGCCCATGTCATTGGCAGGGAATAAATAAATACCTCCTTGAACAAGTCAGGAGTGATGCGTTGCTGGACTCATTCAAGGTCATGCACGTAAACATGTGATGGAGGCAGGAAGCAAATCCAAACTGGATTTAATCTCTGCCCTCGCTTTCCTGCAGGACTAAAATTCCCCTCCTAATGCAGGAGTATCTGTGAAACACAGGCCAGAGCCCAGGGAGATGGTGGTGCTGGGTGCCTGTCTCTGCATGTGTCCTCAATGGGTGGCTGAATGGGACTGTGTGGGGGAAGGGCCACCATGTCACTGGGCAGGGAGGATGGGTTTCTGGGGGGTCTGATGTGGCATGTTGTGTGATATCCAGTATGTGAGAATTTTCTACTGCTGGATCCTGATCCAGAGACTGCCTCAGCACCCTTGGTACCCAGTGGGTTTCAATGCAACTGGAGGATTTCTGAGTATCTGTATCTGGGGCAAAACTTCCTTGGGAAAAGACCTCCGTTTCTGGCATGGCAGGTAAAACCCAGACAGTTCTGTGGATGTGTCCACCTGCTTGGCCACACACAGCCCACCCCTTCCAGGCACTGTGCAGACCTCTTATGCACCATTCCTCCCAGGGCAGTCCCCTCACCCTCTTGGGTATAAAGCTATTCCAGGGCTGTGCTTGTCCATCCCTATACTTCATTTCTCCATCCCCTGTGCTTAACCTATGGGAGAAGCAACCAAAGAGGGAGAACCCAACAA
>VZTL01060610.1:9651-34266 GCA_013400535.1 Scopus umbretta
GATGGAGAGTGGCTTGGCAAGCTCCTCTGCCAGCTCCCTCAGCACTCTCAGGTGGATCCCATCCATCCCCATAGACTTGTGAGTGTCCAGGTGGTGTAGCAGGTCATTAACTATTTCCTCCTGGATTACGGGAGGTTTATCCTACTCTCTGTCCCCATCTGCCAGCTCAGGGAGGTGGATACCCTGGGGATAACTGGTCTGACTATTGAAGACTGAGTCAAAGAAGTCATTAAGTACCTCAGCCTTTTCCTCATCCCTGGTGTTTTCCCCCACATCCAATAAAGGATGGAGATTCTCCTTGTCTCCCTTTTTGTTGCTAATGTACTTCTAGAGACTTTTTGTATTATCTCTTACAACAGTAAGATCTATTCAGAAACTTTTTAAAGTTCTGAGTGTGTAAATGTGGCAGGTTCTTCGGTCTTTCTCAAGGCTGCATATGTGCTGTTGACTTAGAGTATACACAAGAAATTACAGCACGAGGTAAAATGCTGAGTAGGTCCTTGCATTCAGTGGGTTATAATAGCGGATGATGCAATGATCAGTCCAAAGGAGCTGAGGTCAGAGCCAGGGAGGAGACAGCTCCTGTGGTAGTGTGGTTGTCAGAGCAGATATTTAAGAAAAAGCCTGTGGTTTGGTCAAAGTGGGGTGCGAAGAAGCAACCTGTTCCTTAGTATTTCCTGAAGAGCCTAAAGAAGCAGCTGAACTGGGAGAAGGGGTTGCTGAACCCATGGATAAAAGCAGAAAGTTACAGTGTGAAACTCGGACCCAAAGTTACCAGGAGGAAGGAGAGCTCTGACTGAAGGTGTGGTGAGTTATAAAGAAATGAGAGAATCCTTAGTAGAAGGGCATTTGTGCCTTAAGTTAATTGCAATTTGAGCAAGTGCTTGAAGAGGCAAGACACTGGAATAAAGTATTTTGTCATTTAGGGGAGTAATGGCCCTGCCATTACTAGTCCCACCTAGCCCACAAGTGGCAGCTGTAACTGTCCATGTTAAATGACCTAAAGACCTCCTCCCCCTAATGCAGGAGAGGAGAAGAGTGGAAACCATGGGTGTCTGTGTTCCTTAGGAAATATGCTTTTCTGTCTGGGTCATTACCCCATGCAGCTTTTCAGTGGTCCCTTTCAAATTAAGATCTCGTCTTCAGAAAAAGCTTGACTTCATCTCCAACATTTCTATATATCTAAAGTCATGAAGGGCTTGTAGTGAGAAGTCTTTCTAAGGCCACCAGCGTACCAGATAATTTTGCAGTGATTTTGGAGAGGGAAAAGTCAGGTCTTTCAGTTCTCCACAGTGATCCAAATCTTTTCTGTCCGGGCCAGATCAAAGTGACACGATCTCTCAAGAGAAGAGTCTCAGAGGCTCGAAGAGATTAGCATTGAAAATCCAAACGTGGTTGATCAAGCAAGGTTGATTTTAGTAGTCCCAGCTGGTTTTGAGACCAGGGAGTCCACAGAAAGATCCTTGTCCCTACAACACCTAATGGAGGACCTGACCTGAGCCTGCTTATAAACCATAACCTTTAGGATCATACATTTGAAATGAGGGAGAGGGAGAAAGGAGACACCTCTTACCAGGGCTGGAGGGAAGAGCTCTGTGCATGCGTTAGAAAAAGACAGCAAGGCCCTGCAGGCAGGTGAGTACCAAACTGCAGGGTCAGTGATAGTTGTGACATGGTCTCCTGATCTCAGTGGGTCAAGAGTGAGATGCTGAGCCAGTATCTTGTGACTGGAAGGCTTACGGCATAAGGTCATGGTTGCTTTAAGCACATTTTACTTACCCAGAGGATGTTACAATCATCTCATTGTTCATGGGCCTGAAGAGAACAGTTAGTCTTGTAACATGACAGGACAAGTTGAAGAGGCAGGACCAACTTTATGTTTGAAATTATTGGGTAACAACTGTAAAAGTTTAGCCATCACTCCAGATCATAAGTCTGTAAAGAGAGCTTGTTATGGAGTGGCTAAGTACTTTGGAATACAGCCCATAGAAACTGTTGCTGAATTTGCACACTGACCACCTCAGTGAGTTGGCAAAGGTGTAGAAACAGGATTTGCTCATTTGTCTTGCAGTGGGTTCTTTTCATGTTCTGGAAGTAAAACAATTGTTATCCCACCTGGCATGCTTGACGTGTGAAAGTCTTCAGAATGATGGAGACAAATGTGGACAGTCAATTATAACTGCTGTCGAACTAGGGAAACAATAAGGCGCTGTACTGACTTTCTGAGAACCTAATGAAAATACGGTTTGCCAATCTGAATTTATTTCATTTTAGGACTATGATGTAAGCTTAAAAATTGCTGTGTTTCGGGATGTTAACAATGGTATTACCAAAAGTTATCCAGACCGGTGCCTGAAACGCTTATTTGGCATGGGCCACCTTTTCCAGCAAGAAGCTTGTGTTCCCAGGTTGGATTAGGCCTCAAAGATCAATGAGTTTTGCAGTCTCGTCTCAAGGTCTCTCACCTGCAGGTTACAATAGGAGCTTCCAGACAGAGCTGAGGGGTTGGTGCAGACAGGAAGATGCTTGCTGACTTCAGGGGCTTCAGGTGCTAATGCCCAAAGGGAGAGCATGACATGAAACTGGACCAGGACCTGCTGGGTCTGTGTTTCATGAGCCGACGCTTCCCATCTCATGGTTGGCCATGGGTGATGGATTCACAAGCGTCATGGAGAGTGACTAACCAGCCTTCGCACAAAGCCTTTGCAAGAGACATCTGCTATAGGAAACAGCCAGGTTTGCACACCTTTGAGATGTTTTTGGGTGCTGGTTGTAAAACAGGGGCTGAGTACTGCTTTGACAACCTGTAGAAGGAAAGGAGCCTCTTACAGCCTTTGCTCTGACCTGCCACATAACACACACCGTTAAACTTCACCCTGACTAAGGTCTGGAGACTGTAAATGTTTTCCCTAAATACCATCTTTTTTCCCTACTTCTTCCTGCCTGACTGTTTGAGCAACCTGCCACTGGTCATCAGCAGGCTCTAACATACGCCTGCTCTAACGTCAAGCTCTAGCGTACACTGTGGAAAAGAAGGCGACATGCCACCAAGGTAAAGGAGATCTTTCTTTATAAAACCTTTTAGTACGCAGCCCCCTCTCCCTTGGGTGCTGACACGAGAGGAGGGCATGGACAAAGAGCTGAAAGCAAGCCCGAGCCGTGGCAGCAGGTATCGGGTGAGCGCCCCGTCGGTGCTTGCTGCGTCGGAGGCATCGGCTGCTGTGGAAGCGCTGACTCTTTGTGAGCGAACTCCGTGAAAATGTAATAGTGGGAACTGTACGCTAACTGAAAACCTAATGTGTTATTCCTGGCTTTTATATATCTGCTAACCTGTGGATAAAGCTATATGATATTTACTATAGTTGGGCAAGACTGCTTTGTAATCTGAATACGCTGCCTTCACACCAGTGACTTGAACACAGTGTTTCTTCATTTCTCTAGCCATTAATGGTTTTCTCATAAGAAACCATGAAGTCAGTTTTGTTGTGTTTGTCAGCTGGGTTTTGACTGCATGTATTTTGTTCCACAAAGGGGTTATTCAAAACCTCCCCTTCAGTCTTAATTAATTGCAGACCCGGTGGAAGGCGAGCCCGGTGGGGCTGGAGAGGTTCCCGTCTGGTTTCCATTTCGCCCGCGGGCTGTGTGTGGAAGCATGGCTGGCTCCCGGCGCTGGGACCTCGGCTGCTCAGCATGCTCTTGCCAGCCTGCTGTGGCGAGGGGTTAGTGATGGTATTGACAGGCATTACTTATTTATTGATCGTTCTCTAGCCTGTGGTCCAGGGTGCTCATCGGAGGCACCTGTAGGCAGAAAGTAGCTTTGTGCTGGCAAAAGAAGATGAAAACCCCAAACAACCCCACCACCTCCAACCCTGTCTCCTTTGGATAAAGGCCCGTGTGACCCTTTTGGAGACAAGCTCCCTATTCACAGCACTTAAATCTTGTGACGTTTCACTGTCATTTCTTTCAGCTCTTGGTCTGTTCCGGAATTTCCTCTCTGCCATCTCCCAGTGCCAAGGTTTCCTACCAGGGAACCACTCAAAGTGAGGGGTTTCACAGCGGTCCCACCACCTTCAAACACCACCGTGTGTTTTACCACAACTGTGAAAGTCAGAAGTGAAACAGTAATGCTCCCTGTGAAAAAAAACCTAACTGTAATAAATGTACATAGTGTGTGAGTACCCTGGCTGGCTTAAACTCTTCAGAGCCTCTACCTATGCTTTTAATTTATGTGTTTCATCTGTCTGCTGTAAATATACTCAAAGCCCGGAGAATACTTCTGTTTCCCCAGGAGAATATTTTTTATTGAGGTTGGCTGTGCAGAGCTCTCTTTTGCAGATGAGTTAGGAAAAGCAGGAGGCTCCTCCAAACACTGCACAATGGCACGTCTGGATGAAAGGTGGACCCGCGGTCACGTTGCCCTCCAGGAAATTGCATCTCGTTGCAAAGCATCAAAATTTAAAAAGTACTACAAAAATAAGCCCTTTCCAGAGAAGAATTTTATGGAAATACCATCTCCCTCAGGCAGAAAGGGGGTCTCTTTGAACGAAGTTTGAGGCTCGCATCTGCCTGCTGGGTAGTACCCATAGGGAGAGTGGAGTATGGAGAGCCACATGCTGCAAAACAAGGAGGTGAGAAATCCTGCTCCTACCACGCATGGCCCCTCGTGGTTACACAAGGGCTCATGCTGCCTTGGGTGCCAGGGTGAGAAACGAGGGCAAACATGCTTTCTGCTTCAAGCAGCTTTCACTATAGTAAATTAAAAGTCGGACATAAAAATGTCTCAAGAAATGCCAAAGATGGTCCTAGCATAGCACGTAACAACAACAATTTGTTATGTGGCATTTTATTGTCTTCTGCACAGACAGACAGGAGGATTTCTGAGCTTTGCAGGAAAAGTGGATGCTGTAAGAAGGATGAAACTACAAAAAGGACTAGAAATTATCACAGCAGGCAAGTGGACAGCAGAGGCAGAGCACAGAACTGAGGCTGGATTTGCTGACTGCTAAGTTCAATAAAGATGTTGCAATAGGACATTCCAGGTCAGAACACTTGTTCCAGCACCTTCCTCTGATACGTGATTTCAGATGCTTTCAAGGACAGAGCGAGAAATCCCATAGTAAAGTAGAGTGAAATAGGGAGAGAGGCAAAGGTGTTAAGGAAGAGCTGGAACACGATAAGTGGCTTGATTGCTACATAGGACATGGGAAAACTGCGTGTGCTGGGTAGGATGCAACTGACTCCCATCTCACCCTGTGCAGCTGGGTGGGTAGGCGATACCAGGGGCAGAGGGCTCTTGCACCAGGAGCTGCACAATTAACCCAAGCCAGTGAAAGCTGGGCTGTTTCAGTAATATACATACTGCAAAGGACCTAGGGAGATAGGCGGTTCACGTGTGGAGACAAGCAGGAGATTAATCCTGCCGTGTGGCATGGTTATTGATGGAAGCTGACACCCACGTCTGTTTGGAGCGCTGTGCCTACACTCTCCTCCTGAGCGTCAAGGGTACCGAGCAAGATGAGCTGGGAAAAGGATGTTCAGCTATACATCACCGTGGCAAGTGGAGTTCATCAAGCTAAGCATAAAAGCGACGCTGCCAAGAAAACTGTACTGATGCCGTGTGAAAAAAGGCATTTCTGTGACCAGGACCTGTGCGACAGGTCAAGCTGCTTGGGCTTGTTTTAAGAGTGTTTTGGGGGCCAAAGCCTCATCGGCATCCTGACTGCTCTGAATGCAGTCTATGCTACTGAAGGAAAGTGGGTCCCATCACGTTGATCCTCCGTGACAGACTGCTCACCAGTCTGTTGGCTTTTGAAGTTAAATGGATTTCTAAGAAAAATGGACTTTCCATATAAAGTCTACTTAAATTACTATGCAGCTCTAATTAATTATTAAGCAACCTATTACACAAACACCTTTATCACAAATTGGTGAAAAATGAAAGAAAATCTTTCAACTAAAACTCTTCTAAAAAGAAATAAGGAATACAGTCCCTCAGTACAAAAGGAAAGTGAACTAGAAATCATGGCACAAACAAGATGCAGCAAAAAAGTGCACAGGAGCCTCTCTGTCGGAAGGGCTATGGTGAGTGTCTAACACTTGGTACAACAAACCCTGAAGACTAGACGCCAGAAAAGAAGAACCTGCTACTTTCCACCTCCACCTTTGCAAAAAAAAAGGAAAAATCAAGCAGAAAAAATTACAGTCTTCAGCAGAGGATTGCTATTTGTCTTTTGTACATGCTGCAGAAAAATATTGAGGATCCACTTGAAATTACTAAATTCAGTGGGGAAAATAAGCCTCCGATCTGCTCCTGTTTTCTGAAGCACCCACCCACAGCGTTCAGGCACATGAACTCTGTTGACGCCACCAAGTGTTACGGGAGCTGAGGGGTTTGGGCATCATTTAGATGTAAAAGTTTTGCCAGAGTAACTACCCTGGCCAGCCCTCTGGTTGCATGCAGCGCACACAGGCAAAAAATGCTTTGCCAATATTTAATGCAGGCATGGTGAGCAATACAAGATATACAAAGATATATAAAAGCAAATCTTCTGTGTGCTTGAAGGGTTGATACTATATTAAGGCTTTTCCTGTCATAAAAATGTTGTAACAGCAACAACAACAAAATCACAGCAGCTATAACTGACCACAATTATTAGGCAAAAGTTTTATATGACTGTTTAGCTTAAAAAAACATGTCTCTCAGCCTCAGCATCAGTTTTTGGGATGTGTTTATGAAAGAGATGTGGCAGGTGAGTTGCAAGTTGGCAGTGCTCAAGGGTTTGAGATGAGAAATATGAAAAAGAAGAAAGGCTGGAACGATGCTGGTAGCACCAACTTTTTAGTCAAATGAAATAAATTTTCACTTTTGCAAGGCTTTAGGAGTGATTAATAGAAACCTTACCTCCTACCTTTTTTTAGGAGCTCATTCCTTTTGCAGTTCGGTGTATCTTGTACTGGATCAGGAGGACACAGAGGCATGAGGGGTCTCTCTCCACATCTGACTCATCTGGGCTGGAATTGTTGGGACATAATAACAGCTTCTGAAACTACTTTTCCCATCAGCTTGCTGCTTCATCAGTAAGAGACTTGAACAGTTGTTGATGTACTGCTGCAGAAGAAGAAATGTTTTCTCCCTGAGAGGCAGTTTAATCAGACACGGGGCACCGCTCTGAGCAGTGCTGTTTGATCAGTTTTTGCAGAGAAAGGGAGAAGCACTGTAGTTTGTAAATACTTTTAAAAATCAGGTGAAGTGTCTTACAAGCAGGGTGAAGAAGTGGCTCCAGCCCTAGAGAGATTGCCTGAGAAGCAGAAAAGTAATTCCAGGGCTACTACAAAATACATGTAAAAATGTTTTAAAGTAGATGTCAAAGTGACAATATTTCCAACTAGATCTGAAGTCCATTGCAGTCCTGTTAACTTCCACTAGGTATGGGCCAAGCTTTTACTGCAGACCGTGGCACCCATCAGGCAGCTTTGAGGAACTCTTACAAGCATTGTCATGAACCTCTCAGGTTTCAGGGAAGAAAAAAGTCCAGCTAGAAAACTGATAAAGTGAAATAGTCTCATGTAAATAGGACACCCCAGGGTATCAAAAACAATTAAAACAAACTTCTGTAATCATGACTGTAAGCCGTTTGCCAAAGCTAGTAAAATAGAGAACTGAATTATCCTTTCAGGTCTGTGTTTTAGACCACAGTGTCACTGATAAAGCCCAGCTGGAGGAAGAACAAAATGATGGAGCTGAGGTGCTGAAGAGAAACCATGGCCTCATCCATCTGACCCAATAATCTCTGCAGGATTTGGCCTTCTCTAATGCCTGAGAAGTGTCAGCACAAGCTGAACCCGAAGCCTGAGTGATGTTTTTCTTGCCAGCCTGTGTTAGCATCTCCTTCTTTAAAACAAGTTTAATCATGTTCCCAGGAACAGTCGTGCAGAGACAGCATGGAAAGCCTGGGGGAGATTTCTGCAGCAAGCTACCCTTGAACTGGGACCATCCTTGTGGTCTGACACTAGGACTTTCTCAGAAGCTGATGGGACATGGAAGATCCTCACCTGCTCACCCAAAGACCTTCAGAAAGTCAGACCCCAGCCCCACCACAGTCGCAGCATTCCTCTTACAACTTTCCTGGTCATTGCTGATTTGTTACTGGAGTATTTGTGTGTAAATGATCAGTTTGTCATGGTATGGTCAGCCCCCTCTTCCTTTTGTGATGATGAATCTTGATGTCACCTGTGGAGCAGATTGTGCAGCATCTCCGATATAATTGGGCAGAGGGATAAATCCAGTTAAGAAAACAGAGAAATTCTGTTTCCACACAAATCCTTTGGGAAGCAGAGATTATTAATGGAAAAAAATGTCAGCAGGACTTTAGGAAAATATATATTTCAAAGTTTGCCAGTGTGTGGCAGTGGTCCTTTAGTAATGGCAGTCACACAAAGCCAAATACGGTTAAGTTGCGTGCTTTGCTGTGGAGGCCAACTTGGAAGAGGACCCAGACAGCCACACACAGGGCATGCGCAGGATTCAAAACAATCTTAGAGACACCAATTAAATAAAAACATGTTTTAAAAAAAAACACCGCAAGATCTGCAGTAGCTTGACCTGAGGTGTGACAGAAATGAATTGCTAATAAAACCTGCCAAGGAGGAGCAGTTTAAAGGATGCCTTTAACACTTTTCACAATAAAATAGTTTTCATAAACAGCTCATATATCTCCTAGGCTCCCTTGGATGTGTTGCTGCTGAGTGATTCTACAGTCATTAATGGATTGCAAACTCCCCCCATACTCTGCAACCAATGTCAAATAATTAACAACTTAGTACCTTTCCAGGATGATAGCCGCCTTTGAAATATGCTTTGAAATGCACCATGTTTGAGTAATGGGCAGAGCTGAAAGCCATGGAGGATTGGATATCTCATGGCTTTTTGGACCTCCGGGAAACTCCCTTGGAAAATCTGCCTTGTTTACGACTCCAGCTCTCAACTGCAGGGGGATTGCTTCGGCAGCAGCCTATAAAGCTGAGAGGTAAGTACGAGGACAAGCCCAGATCCATTTAAGGACTAAGCCTGAATCTGTGGTCTTGAAAACGTCTGTTCAGCTTCTGTATCAGCCTGGAAGCACCTGGTGTGCACCGTTCATGGGGCCCAAGGAGTCAAGCAGTGGGAGTCAGACTCCCTGCGTGGGAGTCACTGCAGCTTCTGCTCACACGTGGCCCAGGGATCTCTGTGCTGACCCCAGTATTTCCTCTGGATTTTATCCAGATGCTGATGCATGTAAAACAGAGACGGGGCTGAGATCCGGGAGTAGGTCTTCCTTTGTCTACGTGACTCTCCTAACCACTGGGAAATGGAGAAAGAAACAGAAGTAGTGGGATCAAGCTGGTTGCAGAAGTGGCTGGGAATTAAGACAAAGATTTGCCAAGAGAGTGAGACAGGGGAGTGGAGAGCTCTTCCTGGAGCAGAAGAGTGAAGGATGATGGGTTCAGCAGACCCCTACCTGCTCTTCTAAGAGGTGGGACACCAGCTGATGAATAGGCTGCATTGTAACAGTAAGCGTGCTGGAGCTGAATTGTTTTACATTTTGTTCTCCTTTCTGTAACTACTCTTGAAAATGCTCCGGCGTCACTGTGGGGTGATAGGGAGAGGGACATGACTGCCATGGTCATAAGCAAGAGCTCTGTGTGCACTCCCAAGAGGTGCTATCACTGCGTGGGAGGGGTGTGCAAGGCAAAGGGTTGAGTGCTGAAGGCACAGCATCAGAAGCAAAGCAAAAGAATCGCTGAGTTCACAGCCAAGTTCACACTCAACCTGCTAGTTTCAAGGCAAAATGGTAGCTAATTGCATGCACGGTGTTTACAAGCACTTCTGGGTGTTTGCAGAACCCTTTGCTTGCCTGAGACAATGAGCTACTCTGCTGAGTGCAAATGCAGCAACTGTATTTGCAAACGGTTACCTTGGCATTTGGGTGGTATATGCCTGTAAGAGACTGTGCACATTTCAAAAGAGGCATTGACAGGTAGAGTGACCTGAATTGCCTCTTTTTTTAGGGTGAAAACTCAGTGGAAAGTTTTCCTCAGATGGAAATATCCAAAATGCTTTTACTGAAACCCTTTCCCCCTCCCCAGTCATGTGGTTGGAAGGACAACATGTACCTCTCCTGATAGCAGTGCTGCGGCAGTGATTCCTTTCTCTTCAACATGGCTTTACTGCAGAGATATTAGTTCAGCTGTGAAGAGGACAGTGCAGAGGGGGCAGTAAAGAAAAGAACTAGACTTCTAAAATAAGGACACCTGACCATTCAATGCCTGGCACTTTAGAAAAGGGAACGTGAAACCATGCTACTTTAAAAAGCAAGTGGTGAGAAAGGTAGTGGTTTGAGAAAAAAACACATTTGGGTGTCTCTGTATTTGAGGAATGACGACCTGATTCTCCTGCCAGCTACAGCCAGAGCACCCTCGGTCTTTTATTACAAGCTTTCCCTTCATTGACCGAGCTGTGGTGTTTATCTCTTGCAGACGGCCAGACACGGAGCCTTGTGGACCTTCCCTGATGTTGGTCCTGGCAACTGAATGGAAATCACAGTGTCAATGAGACTTGCAAATTTGCCGACCCAAACGTGAAGACTACCGAAGTGCAAGGAAGGTGCCGCACAGGGGTGTCACCCTTCTTGCTGCACAGATGTGGTTAGTGCAGGCACACCTGTGGTCAAGAACTTGAACTTTGGTGGGAGGTATCTCGCTGTGCCATTTCAGGGATGATGGAGCACATTATTAACACAGGACATGTCTAAACATAGATGGCGCAACAGTTAAACTAATCATTAAACTGTTAATTTTAAAGCTGTGGCTCTAAAGCTCTACAGGCTGCTCTCCTTAAATTCAGCGTCTGCATGGGCACAACCACCCCAGTTTGAAAACGGTGGCAAGCAGCTGGGGAGTCAGGTCACCTCTGCATCCACAGCAGCTCCAACCAAAACAGCGTGTCCGACTGTGCCCTGAAACAGGAGGCTCTGCCTGACCACAAGTCTGTTGGTGTAACCTGCGCCTGCAGATGCAGTAGTGAAATCAGTGTTTAAAATCCAACGAGAGGTTGCCAGAGCCCTCAGAACTTCTCATTCCTTACAGCAATTAAGGGATTTTACCTTCATAATCACCCTCTGCTAGGGAAAGCATGCATTCTCTTTCTACCAACTGTAAGCAGATCTACAGGGTTAATTAAGTGACTAGAGTAAGATCATGCAGGAAGCTGTGGTTGAACTGGAAATTGTGGTGCGGGCCTGTGAGCCCTGGCCTGGCTCCCTAGTCATCGGCTGCCTGCCTGCCTGAAGGAGTAAAAGGCAAATTTGCATCTTCTAAGTGCCTATTGTATTACTGAGATCAGTGATTTGCATTGCTGTCTCAAGTTCCTGATTTCTATTATTAGGTCTATTACATATTTCTCTGTGTTGAGTTTGCCATAATAAGAGACAATAAAAGATATAAAGAGATAATGTTGTATTCCCAGATGCTATTTCAATGTGACTGTGACAGTAAGGGTATGAAAACTGTGCTTAACCCAGACTATTATTTTAATACATCTACCTTGCCAAGCTCTAAAAATCCAGAAAGGAGCTATAACTAGAGCTGGTCACAGTATATATATGCATTGAGTTTCACTGTAAATGAATTGGTAGAAAATTGGGTAGGAGCATGGCTGAATGAACAGGGAGATAAATACTGCTGGGTAATTTAATTTTTATTTCCTTCCATTTGGTGGATGTGTGTTCCTTTAGCTGCATGCCAACAGTGAGTATTTCACAACGCAATTTTTTACTGGTGTGTGTGCAGATCCTTCTCCTTTGATAGCGCCACACCAGAGGTTTGCTTGCCTCATAAAGGTTATTTTGAGAGTGTCTCATTTGAATGAAGAAGGGTATGCCACAAGCTCTCACTTGTTGTATGGGCAGAAAGTATAATTCTGCTGGGGTGGGGCATGCCAGGAAAAAACACGGCAGTGCATGTTGATAGCTCATCACAGTGGCGTTTATCTGAAGGGCATTCATTCTGCAAGTCACACCTCTTCCCTTAAGAAAAGGAGATATTTCCTCTGTAGTAATGTTTAACTCTTAATATTCCCCTCGGCATTTTGTCTTGAAAAAGTCCAGGAAAATTTGCCCTTCTTACCCTTACAGCTGTCTCCTGTGAAAAAACTCAAGATGATCGTAAGTGTGGACACATCAGACACGCAGCTACGAGGCATCAGAAGAGCAGCATGACTGCTGCTGCTACACCGAGGGCAGATGTCGAGCCCACTGTAACAAGCCAGCCAGGCTGTGCAGAGGTTAACCAGGTGGCAGCACAGATCATTTGGTTGCACACCAGGCGTTCCTTCTGCCCTGCTTCCAAACCGTGCAAAAGCAGAATGGACGGTGTCACAGGTTTGCTGTGTTACTTTTAATAACAGTTTTCTTCCTTAGATATCTCTGATTTTATTAACGTGGCAGCTGTTTTATTTTAGATTTTTCAGCCAAGGTCTTTCCCAGCTAGTTAAAATGTTTTGCTAGAAAGTGTGCAAAACGAATCCCAATGGAAAAGCAAAACCCATCCTGAACAAACTTTGCTGAAGAGGAGATCAGACTTCAAGTAATAACAGAGTATATAGTAGAGAAGATTTGCTTAAAGGGTTGCCAAGGATAAGTAATTTCAGGAAGGAGAAAGGCTCACTAGGTAGCGGAATGACTAGAGAAGGAGGTCTTACGACTATGGGAAGAAAAGGAAATGGCCATGAAATGAAGCTGAAGAAAGAAAGAGAGCACAAATATAGGAAAACAGGCCAACAATTGTAACGGAGAACTGAGTAAACGGTATTAAAACAAAAATCAACTCATACTTGTGTATATAATTAAGGAAATTTGCTTAACTGTTCTTGCCACCCATTTGCATGTGCCAGTTATCACCGTTAGGTCCATTGAACTGTACTATGTCATGGTGGTTCAAAGAAAGATTGTTTCAGAGCTGCAGGTACAAGTGTTTGCAAAAGCAAACGGAAAATCAAGCCGTGTTAATGTTAGCGCTGAAATGACTTGCCTTGTCCTCCGGTCAGGAAATGGAAACAATGGCACACAACTTTATGCGACCAACAAAACTTAATTGCCAATAACAAATAGTCCCAGGGAGCTGTTCAAGAACAATTGATGGATGCTAACTGGGAGATTGCATCACTTTGAATCACGAAAGCGTGCATGGAAATAGACACATTGTTGGCTATTCCGAAGACAGATAATCGTGGTGTCACTGGATAGGCTGGTTGATATAAACATGCGAGTATCTTCAGTTAGGGTGAAGTGGGCTTAGCAGTGATGTGGAGGGAAGAAGAACCAGCAGCTGAAGCACGGTGTGAAGGCAAAATGATTGATGAGGGAGGAAACAAGGGAATTTGGAAATCTGATAAGAAAACTGGCAGCAGAGTTTTGGCTGTGCTCTTTATAACCTTAGGAAGGCTCAGAAATTGAATAGCTTGTTATTTTGCCAATATTAGTGTTAGGCTAGCTGGCCTGCCCCTTCCTCCCTGATGGATGAGCTTTTTATGATGTTTAGTCTTTTCCAGCTCTGCTGCATCACTGCATCATTTTCTCTGCCTCCTCAGACGATGGGTAACTAAAGATAGCAACTCTTTCTTACGCAGTTCCTTGACAGCTGGCAGTAAATGACCCATGTCCCTGCAGATATATTTTTGGTTCAGTTATTCTGTCATTTGTGTTTCACTAATCCTAACTCTTATTATCTCCCAGGTGCATTTGTCTCCCAGGCTCCTGCTCTCTTCACCTGTGCAGTGATTGTAACTGTCCAGGGTTTCCCTCACACCCATAATTTGCCATGACCTGAACTCTTACTCTTGTGCTTTTTTTCTCTGCCCTCACTCCATTTCTTTCGCTTCTGTGTATTTGCATTGGATTTCTAAGGTCTTTTAAAAACTCCTCTTTGTGATCTGCCTTGCAGCGGTCTTTGCGAGCCCTACTTTGGAGGCGGTGGATAGAAATGGCATTCCTGGGGTGCTTTTTGGATTGGTTCTGCATGAAACCTTCAAGAACACCTGGTAAGTGTAGCCAAAACGGTGCTGTTTATTGGCGGTGAGTGCATACCAGCAAAACATGTGTGATACCTCCTGCTGGTGGCAGAAAAAAGGAAACCACTTTGATGAAGTATTAAAAGATTGTTTTACTTTTACAGATTCCACAGAAAATTCCGTACAGCCAGAAACTAAAATACCACTCTGTATACAATGGCAGTATTGATGCTGTTTTACTTTAGGCGTGTAACGTAGGCACTTTGGATCACACCCCTGTCTTTCTTGGTCTCTTTCTTGACTATATAGGGAATTTGGTCAGCTAACTTTGGTCTTGAATCACACCCACAGCAGATGACTAATGCTGCCCTAAACAGAGATTTGTAGTATAAATCCTCATCATTTCCACTGAATAGGTCTGGTGCTTTTCTCTCGGCAGACGTGGTGCCAGTGGTACCTGGAGGCGTAATGCAGGTGACCTTGGCCAGGCAGGTGGCTCCCACCCATCCCTACCACTGCAGGAGAAATGTACAGACGAGGAAAGCTCTCCTGTCCTCGGACAGCATGGCTGGCCAGGCAGCCAGGCGAGCAGTCGCATCACCGACTGCTCTTCTCCATGGATTATTTACTGGTACCCTTCCTGCTCAGGAGCTCCCCAGGTGGCCAGTACCTCTGTGAGCTGGCTACAGCCCAGCTTTCTCCCTCTGCCCCCATGCATTTTTTGGGTACCAAATGGTGTGGAGCAAGAGTGGCTCCCTGCCGGAGAGGATGGCGAGAGGGAGGGGAAGAGCTGGCGGGGCTGGCCGGGGCTCCCCTGACCTGCGGTGCACAGCCTGCAGGCAGCAGCCGCTGCACAGCTCATGCTGCCAGGAGAGGCTGGTGCCCTCTCCTGTGTCACCTTAGCTAGTATTTCTCCCAGGTTTTTTCAATGTCCACCTCGTAGTTTCCATTTTTCTTGCATCCAGATCTTTGTCTTTTTTCTTATTTGTCCAGTTTTCCAAAGCAAGCTTAATGCTTGTGGATTCACGTCCTTGGTGGGGGCTGCCTCCCCAGGATGGGCAGAGCCCTGCCTGAGCGCTTACCACCCCTTTTCAAGCCCCGAGCATCCTTCCTAGAGAGGAACCAGATGCAAAAAGGGTTTCTGCATGGACAGCATGCTCGATGTGCCCATTCAATGCTGAGGCTGCCCAGCTGCTGGTAGTACCAGTGGGGAGGTATCTGGGGGGGCTGCTGGGAGCACAGCTGAAGTGAAGTGCCCGTTCAGCAAAGATTGCCGAGCAGCTCTCTGCCAAGGGTGTCTCCCAGCCGCTTCTGGCCCACTTCCCTGGCTGATCACTTTTCCAGCAATGTTGTCACACCTTCCCTTTCGCCTTTCACCCAGCCAGCTAGGTTTTCAAGATCTTTGTTACAAGGATGTAATTATTGAAATTGCTCTCTGTAGTTAGAAGCAGGCTATAAAACTAATAACTTGAAACAGTGCCCTAGCCTAGATAATATGCCCTGGAATCTGAAATGCTAAACTCCAGCGCAGGTATATTTGTAGCTGGTGTAGATATGCTACCAAATTTCTGCTGAACCACCAAAATGCCTGAAATGCTCCTGAAAAACTTTCTAATGCACTTGGGTCCATCCCCTTCTTTCTCCCGTTTTGTTTTAATGGACAGGGCTGTGGCAATGCTGCAGCAACGCATCCAAAACTTGTGTGTGACCCAGAGGTGGGTGCTGCAGGGTGGTGATGTGAGGAAAGGCGTGATTGTTGCCTATTAAGCACTTAAAAAGAAAAAATCCTTTGAACATAGATCCAGAGTGAGCTTTTGAATTGAAAATGAACTCAGTGTAAGTTAGTTTGAGTCAAAACTCATGTGAAGAGAAAAAAACCCTAGAAAGTCATTGAAGTGTGGCCTATTCAGACTTTCCATCTGTAAACCACTTGGAGTTCAGAGCCTGACAGGGCTGGAAAACATTGGCAGTGCTGCCATCGCAGCCGCGGTACCGCCGGATGGCACACCTTGCGCCAGCCGGGCTCTGCTCACCTGCGCCAGACCAACGGCAAGGGGATTTGCCAGAAATAGAAGCCTTAGTCTTTTGCCAACGTGTATAAATGCTGTCCCCGACAGAAAAAGGAATAAAGTTGTGCTTTTTCCCCCACCTGCAAGCCATTAGGGAAAGTCAGAGGCACTCCTTTTACAGCTGTTCAAGCTGTGCTTCCCTTTGATGGTTACCTTCCTTATCAGCACAGGTCTGCGAAGCGGCTGGCGATACTTGGTGTTTAATGTTTGAGGCTCTGGCGTTTGGATCACAGAGCTCAGAAATAAACATGAATGCTTAAGAATAGGTGGGACAGCAACTGCGACTTTCTTCTCCTTTCATTGAGTCATCTGGTACCTGATCCCTACAGCAATGAGAATTAAAGATTCAAATGGGCAGGCAACTCAATGTGTAAAACCCTGTCTATTCTGCGTAATAGCAATCAAAGACCTGGCTTTTTGGACTAGATCTATCTAATGCTTTGAAGCGGGGCTGGAGGAGCATAGGACTGGACATGGGGAGGTTGTAAATCCCCCCCTCTCACCCCTGTTGCTCAGCCTCACTGTCTGCGCCTGCGTGGCAGCTAAAACCACCCACGAGCTCTGGAAAGTATTCTCGCATTTTTCAGACTTGCCTTTTTTAAACAGCTGAGCTCCAGCACTTACAGCCTGGCCAGCGGAGAAGGCTGGGGCTGCCCTCAAGAGCCGGGTGTTTCCACATCAGGGGTTGTGGATGTGAAAACGCAGCCCTAACCCAAGCCTCCAGCAGGAAGCCTTTCTTGCTCGTGCCCTGTTCACATGATACTCTGCGCTGGCAGCCGGGCTCACAGAGAGCAAACACCTCTGCCAGCCGTAGGGATGGGCTCCAGGTGTGAGCAAGTCTGTGGGCGCGTGGAAATGCAGCGCTCTTGCAAAGGGAAAGGAGGCTCGGGAGCTACTTGGTATGTCTGGGGAGGCTTACCCGTGTGGTCCGAGACAAGGCGCTTTCACTTTGTTTCAGTCTCCCCACCTGAGAAAAGAGAATAATATTTGCTCGCTGACCTTGCTGGGGTGTTGGGAGACGGCAGTGAATGTCTGCACAGTGCTGCAAACATAGAAGGTGTTATAAAAATGTGAAGCCTCTAGGTGCCAAACAGTATATTTGAACATTGCAGGAAAGGGAAATATGGCGCTCAGACAGTTGTGCGGCGAGCAAGACAGGTTTATTGCAGACAGGAATGTTTAAACTCGCAAATACAGGGGGTGCCAAAATGCATTTATTAGGAGGTGATGGACTGCAGGCACTCTATAAAGTCGTCCCCTGCTGACCAGTGGCAGCAGGCGGCAGACCCAGGGAGGTGAACGGTCAACCTGCACAGGCTGCCACATCCGTAACCTGGCCAGCACGGTGCTCTGAGGCACCGAACGTTTGGGAGGGTGCAGGGCAGAGGTGAAGGAGCGCGGAAAGGAGGCTGACGTTTTCTACAAGTTGCCTATGAACAGAGCCAGAGTGGTAATAGCGGGCGCTGCAAGCCCGCGCCTGCAGCTGCTTGTCAACGCTGTTATCAGGTATACGCAAGAAGCGTTTGTGTTCCCGCAAGGGTGATGAATGCTGGAAGTGCCACCACTTCGCCGCTGAACACCGGGCCCTGCGGGGTGGGCATGTCGCTGCTTCCATGGAGCGCGTTTGCCGTCGCGCCGCACCTCCAGCCTGCCCTGAGGGGTGCGGAGGGGGACAGGCGCCATTCCCCTGTCCTGCTCTGCCCTGGCAGAGCTGGGTCTGCCGGGTCGGGGTAACAGCGTGAGCACAGCTGAGGCAGTGGAATTTGGCCTGGGGTATTTTCCAGGGTTCCCAGGTTGGGCATGGCTGTGGGCATGTTCTCCCCTCCGTGAGAGGTAATAATGCGGTGTCGATAGCGTCTTCACGGGGTGGATGGTGCTCATTGCAGGGAGGACCCCAACAGCAGCTCGCTGATATGTACGTGCCTTCCCCTCAGCCACTGCAGCTCTTTTTGAAGGGCAGAAAATACTCTGTGAGGAGAGGAGATGCAGCGATGCTCTATTGCATCAAGATACGCTAAGTCAGGTGTTCAAAGGGAGAGGGAGAAAGTCTGAGTTGAACGTTGTTACAGAGCTGTCAGCCCTGGGTCGGCTGGTGGAATGGCTTTTCCCCGGCAGGGCTTGGCAGCGCAGCCTCCCCATAGGAACTGGCGCAAACAAAACCCCGGGGCTGCAGAGAAGCGATGACTGAAAGGAAAGGGTAAGGGAACAGCCAAACTATTTTTGTATTTCCGAACCACGCAGCAGCTATTTTTTTTTCACTTTTACATGCTAAATTCTCATCGTGGTGCGATTGCTTGCTGGGTGATAGCCCTTCGCTTTCCTCTGCTTTTCTCTTAGCTGAAATCTCACCTATTCAGCTGAAGATCTTCACAGGTTTTGAGTCAATGCGTGTCTCTGTGCACACGTGTAATATTCATTTCCCTACTGTGCACGTTAATTAACAGTATAAGTCTGTACTATTTGTCCCTCACCCCAGCATCCACCAGGTGCCTCCCGGCGCAGCTGGGACCCATGTGAGGTGAGTGTGGGCACCTTCCCTGGGTTACTACATCCCTCTGGGGGCTGGCGTTTGTTACTGGGCACAGCCTGCCTGCTCCCAGGCTGCAGGGGATCCCACGTGGCTCCATGCCACCAGGTGCCATCTCGGACGTCTCTGGTCCTTCTGCCCCTTGGAGGCCTTCTCCCCACAACCAAGTTTGGGCGCAAGCAGTAGGGGTGGCAGAGGGGACGAAGGCAGGCCATCGCCCTGCCCTCCTCTGAGCCGTGTGGGCCAGAGGATGCTCAGCGTCTGTGCCAGCTTATCTGGGTTCCAAGGTTTTCTGGTAAGCGTGATAGCAGTTGCAATAGCAATTAGGTGTAATAGCCCTGATCAATAAGACATTGACACTGAAAGCTGAGAAGACCAAGCCCGTGGACTCAAGTGAGGGCACCAAGTGGTCCATGGCCAGTTTGGAGAGATGAAGGTGTGAGCTGGCAGCCACGGGCATGTGCACCCAAAATCATGGTGGCAAGACCAGTACTCCAGGGCCTCAGCACCTCGTGCCAGCAGGCAGGCATGGGAGAGCACCTCAGCAAACCCTGTGGTGAAACAGGTCTTTTTCAGCGCAGATGGCCTGTGTTATGCGTAGCAAGAGCTGGGTAGGGAACAGGTCTCCTCTCCACACGACTCCTAGTGGTGAGGGAAACACTTTCTTTGAGAAATGAAGACACTCTGGCTGTTTTTTGTGAAATGTGAGAAGGGAAGAGATCGGTCTCCTTTTCACTCCCGGCTCAGGGGCAGGAGTTGGACCAGGTACCCGAGACTGAGGGCTCCCACGCGGGGAATTTGACGCACCAACCTTTACATGTCTATGCTATGGCTGTCTCCATCAGCACATAAGCCAGGTCTCTCTTTACTGTCAGCGGGAGAAATGGGTGTGTTTTGAGCATGAGTCAACTGGCCTATTTTTGCTTTCTATCTTAGGGTACGGTGAATTGCTCTGGATTTTCCTCTTCCTTTCCATTGGCTGTAAAGGGGCAATTAGCTCAGATGAACTTGATGCTTCCGAAGGGTCAGATGAATTGCCATCCCAAGTTAGTTACTGAACATTAGCTGCCGATGTGCCGTCCCCTAGTCTGGGCAAAAGTAAAGTATTTTCAGTTAGTTTTACTCATACTGCAAGAAAGCATGTAGAGATCCCTGAGTTATGGTAATTTCTTTTTTATTTCAGTGTGAAGAGAGGAGAAATTCAGTGGCTCAGAAACCATAGGCGAGCTGTGAGGAAAACAGTGCTGCCATGCTTTCTCCTACTAATCTGATTTTTCTGTTAAAAGTATTCAAGTATTTTGGTGCAAAGAATTTCACAGCAAATCACAAAAACACAAGGGAAAGTGAAGGAATTTACTTAAGAGGTAGCTATCTTTTTTCTGCTTTCAACTGCTTTTACTTTTCCACTGGCTTTAAACATCAGGCTGAAAGTCATCACTGTAGTACAAAGAAATGAGGATGCTTACTTGTGCTGCAGCTGTAGTTTCCCATCCGATAAGCTTGGGTTAGGACACGGCTGTGTCAGGCAGCGTGCAGATGGTTCCTATCCTAACTCATCACAAAAGTAGTAATAGTTGCTGGTGGTCATCACACGTCTGGTATTTTTCTCCTGGAAACTCCTAGAAGATCAACAGTTTGCTTCAGTAAACAGCTATCCAAGGCCAGTTGGATGGGAAGCCCTGACCTGGAAAGGAGCCTTCTCTGGGTGATAATTTATAGCCAAGTTTGCACAGCTATCGCTGGTGTGACAGACGTCATACCAGCTCCTGCTACAATCACCTTGCAGAAGTCTTTATTCTTACTGGAAATTTCTTGTTTATGCAGATGCTAATCAAACCAGTACTTCTCTCTGGGCTTATAACGCGCTTGGAGGTCAAGTTTCAGCATGCAGTATGTCACATGCTAACAAGGTAACTGAATGAATGAATCAACAGAAAAATTAATGAGATTTCAAACGTGGAGACAAGTTAGAGCCACTTCTTTACATCTATATGCAAATTTGGCTTAAAAAAACTCCCTACGTACTTGCCAGGGGTTATAGCTGCTTGCTCAGTGCTTGTTAAGCAATCCGGTAAAGTCCTTTGCGTTCCTGCCTGCCGTGGCAGAGACATATTAGCTAAGACATCCACAGAGCGTCTGCAGCCTGGTGTTGTTTGGAGGAAGGGCTCATTTCTGTTTGGGTGGGTATGTGTAGGAAATAAAAGAACAATAACACCATTCTTCACAGGTCTGATAAATCAGACCTTTGTTCTCTCCTCCTTGATGTGCTGGAGGAAAGTCACTGCAAGTGCCATTGTTCTCCCAGAGTGTTTTTGAAGGACTTTAGTGTGTTTCTTTCCTCTGATTAATTCAGAGGATTTACTTGTTTTCAGAATATTTCAGATGGAAATATTCAAGGAGAAAGCTAAGATACTAATTCTGTTTTGCTGCTTGCATTAGGAACCACCTTTGGAAGCTTTCTAGGCTCATTTGTTTGCATAGTAAGGCATGTCTGAAAATGGTTTGTTAATGATTTCAACCTAGCGAGTCTATAAAGAGGTTGAGGCAGTTGGATGGGGAAAACCATCCCTTTATGCCTATTAGCCTTTGCTCTGTAGAGCAGGCAGGGGCAGACCGCCTGCCTGCTCTCCCCTTGGCACAGTTCAGCCGACCAGCACCATTCAAGCAGGCTATAATTAAGCAGTTCCTAATTTCAACAGAAGAGTGCCACAGAACTGAAAAGGGTGGTCCTGCTGGAAAGCTCACATTCATGCTAATACTGTTGAAGTGATTTTTTTTTTTTTTGCCTTACGTGTGCTGTACATCCATTACACATCCTGAAGCAATTATAGGAGAAAGAAGCCATGAAAAGGGCTGTGTGCCCAAAACCTCACCTGTGTTTTCCAGCTATGTTAGGGAACCCAAGAAAAGCCATTTCCTCTTTCCACAAACCATCTTTCTTTGAAGGAAACTATGTGTGGAATAAAAGGTGTTTTTTCAGTGCCACTGCATAGTATTTAAGGAAACCATTAATAAGATGGGTCTCCTTCACAGGCCAGCTGAAGAACCATTCCAGAAAAGTCTGCCCTCCGCCCTTCCCACACCATGGTATTTCAGGGAAAGGCGCGGTGTTGTTTCCCTGGCACAAAAGCCATCTGTGCAGAGGATCACAAAGGATGAGACAACTGTACACCTCTGGCAATGTTCCTGTTGGCACTGTCACTGCGGTGCACTCTTCTTTTCCTAGCTAGTCTCACCTGGGGCAAATTTCTCTTCACTTCAGTGGCAGAGAGACAGAGGCGTGTTTCAGTGGGAGAAAAGCAGCGAGGACATAGTTACTGCTCTGTGGAGCACTGGAACGAGTAAGAAAAACTGGTTTAATATCTGGAAAGTGATGGATCGTTCTGTATGTCTATTCACAGAAGCCCTGGCTCTCAGAATAACATTGAAATGTTTTTTGTGCAAAATCAACAGGATTGGCAAAGTGGTGGTTGCATGTGATGTTGATGGGGCACAGCAAAAAAAATAAATGGATCTGGACTAAATCTTTTGGGAAATTGTAGGTTTCAGCTTGGAACTTGGAGTCATGAACATGTGCTGGCATGTTGGGATGTGATGTGAGGCACGGCGTGAAAATACACCTAAGGTATTCCCCGGAGTTTGTTAATTGTTTATTGTTCTCAGCTATGATCTCGAGCAACAAGATCTGTGGAGATAAGGAAGGGCTTGCTTCCAAGAGATCTGAGTGAAGGGCATGAATAAGAATGTGTTTCAAGAAGTCATTGACATACCCATTCAAAAGCTGCAGCTCTTGGAGTGCCAAAAGGTTGGCAAGCTGCTAGCCAAACAAGAGCAGGCCTGGAGGCTATTGTATGGGTGTAGGGAAGTTTTCTGAGATGATGTGTCAGAAATGGACTCAGACAGCCTGGGGTGAAGGAGAGGATGTCTTGGGGGAGGGAAAGAAAAATCATCTATGACTAGAGATGACTGGAAGGTGAAACAGCTTGCATGGGGGTAGTATATAGGTAGGTAACAGGAGGCGTATTTCTAGGGTAGGTCTGTGAATGGGACTTTAGTGGATACGAGCGTTGTGTGGCTGAGCTGGTCATGCAGAAATAGCCCTTGGCTAGTGCCAGTTAGAAACCTACCAGCTGGCATCTCATTGTTTAACATTTGCAAGGCTCCAGAGGTGCAGGGGCAGGGTGCGCTGTGATGCATGCAGGGAAGCAGAACCGTATGCAGAAAATATGATGGAAAAGAGGAGCCCATGAGGTGGACAGTGCTCAGGTGGAGATGCTCTGGCTGCTTCTCATTCCTACTTTACTAGGAAAGTAGGAAAATATGAGCGGGGAGGCATTAGACATACCCTTCCAGGTAGTCCCCAAATACATTGGGTTACTAGAAAATTCACTAATAGAGAGATGGGTGATGACTTATAAACAAAGAGCTTTTGGGGTATGAAGTCCCAGTTGTTAAATGATAATGATTCATGGTTTCTGTGGTTACGTGTTTTAAATGGAACCCTGTGAAAGACAGACATATGCCCTGAAAAGCTGTGCAATTTCTTCATGTCAGATGGTGCTATGGGCAGCAAAAAGTGAATGCTGAGCAAAGAAAAATGTCTTCCCTGCTAAGCCTGCCAACCCAAGAACCTCAGCTTCTGTGGAAATTTTTTCAGGGGAAAAAATTCTAAAAATCAAATTGTTTATATATTTATTATCACCACTGTACACCTGTAGGACTCTCTGGAACCACAGTGACCAGACAGATGGGAAATGCCTGTCTTCTCTGAGCCTCTTGCAATGTCTCAACACGTAAAATCTGTTGTGCTCAAAAATTGATGCGGAAAAAGACAAAAGATAGCTTGCAAAATAGAAGTGTTCAATGTCTTTACTACTTTCACTTCTTTCAATAGGGTTTTTAAAAGGTCTTGATGTAATCAGGTATTTATTTTCTCCAGAATAAGTGGTTCGGACATGTCTTTGAAATCTACTTTCATATTCTGTGTGCTACTTTATGCTTAGAAACCTGAGTCCACACTCTCTGAGTGGAATCCTTTGCAGGCAGAGCATAGATTGTAAGCATACGAGTGCTTTCAGTGATCTTTCAAAACCGGAAAAAAAGTTGGAGCTTCAAAGCTACCCATACATCTCTATGTTTTACCACTTATGTTATTGACGGTTAGCACTGACAAAGCGTGCTAGGATAGGACAAGTGATTAGAAAGGACTTGTTGCGTCACCTGGCCTGGGTATATGCTCCCTTTTCTAACTCATCAAGCTCCACATTGAGAGTAGGTGGATTATTTGACTCCATGATCCCATTAGAAGCCTTTTCCAGAATCTCGTTATACCAATGATTTAAACATTTCATCTAATTTGCAGTCTAAATATATTGCTGACTAGTGTGTATCCATATGTTCTTATGGTTAAATTGTCTTGGTGCTTAAACAAGTCTTATTCCCAAGTGTTTGTGTCCAGCACACTTACAGACAGCAGCTGACTTTCTTCTGAAGTTTTGTTCTGCTAGTTTCCCAAGCCAAAGCTTTTAGCAAAAGTATTCTGGTAATACAGCCTTTTTTCTTCTGATTATCCTGATAACTGTTCTCCACCCCTATTTTGTGTCTCTTGGGAATTCATGTTGGGAGCTGGAAGCAAGAATTGTACCTGATATTGCAAATAAAAGCTAACCAAGAGCCTGTACAGTGGCATTAGTATGACCCTTCCTGGGGTATCGCTAACAGAGATACCTCTTTGGAAGCATTTTAAGGCTGAAATGCCCTCTTCACAGATACAGCGTGTTATTGCAGTATCATGGGTCTATTATCATGAGCTTAGTGACCATGATATGATAGAGTTCTCAATTCTTGGCAAAGTAAGGGGGGCGTGTGTCACCAAAACTACTACCATGGACATCCAGAGGGCAGACTTTGGCCTGTTCAGGACACTGGTTAAGAGAGTCCCTCGGGAGAGAATCCTGAAGGGCAAAGGGTCCAGG
>VZTL01060611.1:0-47780 GCA_013400535.1 Scopus umbretta
TTCTATGATTCTATGATATAAGCAGATTTTTTTTCCCATGGAAGGAACAATAAATTGCAGGTTTGTCCAGTATTTGTAACTGTGTGGCAATCTATACTTAAGCAAATTAGATGAAAATCAACTAGTTAAATAAGCAAATTATCAACACATTTGATGCTAAAGGACAGTAAGAAACAAACACAGATTAAGATTTTTGAAAATACTTTATAACTTTAGAGTTTTAATTTAAGGCACTTTAAAAACTTCTAATTTGAGGAACAGAGCACATCTTCAGTAGGAACCTTTGGAAGGCCTTACATAAAGTCCCCAGTAAAACGGGATTTAAAAAATATTGCTGAGAGTTGGTTTAGAAGAAAAGCAGGGCATTTTGTTCATGGTAGAACATTTACTGGTAGAAAAGGAAAAGCCAAAACACAACTATCATCACACAGCCTCTCTAACAACAAAAAATCCTTCAGCATAAATTTAATATGCATCTGAACAAATTCTGACACTGTAAAAGATGGAGAGACCATCTAACCACTATAGCAAGGTGTGTTACAGAGCGCCCTAAGTGACTGCTTACTGCTTCAGAAACGCCACGTGGTGCCGCAGGATGATGCCATGTGAAGATTCTCATTTTCATCCAAGACAGCAGTAAAACCCTATTAAACAGCTTGACAGACTAATTAGCTGGGGTACAGTGTTGCAGAACAATATTGCTTTGGTATTACTCCACTAGCTCACTTGCAGCTCTCTCCACTGCACAATATAGACATGTTCTTCATAGGAAAACCTTAGCTCCATTTATTCAGTGACAAATCCCCCCGCTGACTCAGTTTGTCTCTCAACCTTTATATTAAATTCCTATCTTAGCTTTATGGAGCTAAATATACCGCTGTATACTGAATGCTGTAAGCAGCAACTCAATCTAATGAGGCCTGTATCCAAAATCCTAAAAGAACTCAGATAAAATATCACATCTATATTTATTTCAAATGTTGGAAACTTTCAGTCTTCTCAGGCATAATTAAAATTTGTGCTCTGTATATGCTCTTCCCCTCTGGAAAAATAATGATCAATCATTTTAAAGGCATCAAAGCATGTTGGTATAATTGGCATCTGACAGATTTCATTAAAATCGGGTTTCTTTGAAAAGTGATATGTATAATTCTGTTTAATGTAGAACTCCCTCTGTGCATTTTATATGTGTTGACAGTGAGCATGCCTATATTTTCCCTCTTTTCTGACAGTAAATCTGTTTCTGGTATTAAAGAGCAATACATTGAAGCATGTAGAAATGACACTTAATTTTTTATGTAAATGTAATGTACGCAATACATATTACACAGTATGTGTGTGTGTATGAACTATATGGATTTTGTGTTTAATGGAGTTAATTAGTGTCTATCTTGCTGCTGGTTTCACAAAGCTGGCTTAATACATGAACAGGTGCTTTGCTGTTCAGAAACCCCTGCCCTGATCTATACGTTCAAGATCCTTCAGCTTTCTGTCCTGAAGTGCAACGACAGCAGCCTGCTCCACACACTGCTGGACCAGAACATCAGCCCACAGACAGCCTGGATTTCTGTGCTTATCAGCAGGCCAAATACCAAAGAATGACAAACTGGGGTTTTTCCCCACTACTATGAGAGAGATTCAAGACGTTGTCCCACTTAAATTTGCATGTCTTGCTTATCAAGTGTACTGCAGTCATTAGCTAACCACAGTCCTCCTAATTCCCATATTTGAATGCTGTTTCATTTAGTACTTCCTGTGGTGACTGTCATTACATTTCAGGGCCCATTGGCTGGGAAAGTCAAATCACATGATATGAAAAGAGTAAGGTTAAAGCAAGTTTTCAACTCTAAAGGCAAGAAGGTACTGTGTATTGGCACCAAATGAGACTGCCATTCTTTATCCTGTAGTTAGCTGCATATAGAAATTGCCTATTCTATTCTATTCTATTCTATTCTATTCTATTCTATTCTATTCTATTCTATTCTATTCTGTTCTGTTCTATTCTACTCTGTTCTGTTCTATCCTATCCTATCCTATCCTATCCTATCCTATCCTATCCTATTCCTTTTCCTTATAGCTATTGGTTAAATTATTACGCTCTGGTCACTTACTATATTGAACAATAGGAAAAGGGTATATCAAGATAAAATATACCAGAACCTGAAGTAATTTCTAACACTAAACCCAGATTTTCAAAAGAGCTTTCTTCCAATGGCCCTGAGGCAAACCTTGTTCACAATCTGGAATCTTTTATTTATATTTATTAGTATTATTCAGAACTACTATTAGTAGCAATAGCTAAGAATTATTATTTTTATCAATTATCATTATTATTTTGGTCACAGGAAGTACAGCTATCTACTTGGAATCAAAAATACACCTGCATCTTTCAGGGAGTTGTCAGGGTTTTGCCTGTGGATGATACTACTTCAATCACAGGATAGCCACATAAATAAATATAAATATAATTGAATATTTCATATATATATATATATTTATATGCTATGTAAGTATAATCTGATATGGAAACTAATGTTTTTTCCTGACAGTAGCTGGTTCTGGTTTTCCCCACCAATGGAGGAGGAAGAGTTATGGCTCAGTCTATACAGGGTTGAGAGAGAAGAATTTGTTTTGGATGAGGGGGAAATAAATGATGGAGTAATCTAGAAGTGTCAGTATATTAACACATGACTTTGAATAGCTACAGGGAAAGCACAGGCAGTTGCTGCACTCAGTGTCTCCCCTTCTCCCAGTGCCGAGTGCAATTATAGATAGCAGCAACAGACGTTGCCAATAAGCTTAAAAGGAGAAAGGGAAGCGGTAGGAATAGAAATGCAGTGTCATACGGAAAAAAACAACAGGAGGGACACCTGAAAAGGCAGTGACTTTCTCTCCCCCAAGGACAGACCCATGGCAGCAGTGTGTATCTCCCACTGCAGTTAAGCAGGCAGTTTCAAAGGCCATAACAGTACAAAGATCACAGAATATCCCACAAAACCATAGAAGGAAGGAAACCAGTAGCATTGCTTAATAGTCTGCTTATTTTACAGCCAAGTGGATTGCCAAGCAACTAAGCTATAACAAGTCCCATATTTAGGGGAAGAAATGTTTGTCTTCTGTCTGTCCCTGCTCGCAAATGGCAAGTGGAGGGCATTTCTAAGCCAGATAATTTGAGTACAGCGTGTTCCCAGATCCCCAAGCCCGTGCTACTGAGCAGCCGGTGTTAATCACAGCAACAGTTGACACGCGTGCCGTGCCAGAGTCCGAGTTTATCACCATCATTGTGACTTCTACTCTCTACTTCTCAAAACAAAACAAAACAGAATAAAAACCCCAGAAAACCCTGCAGTTACTCAGGAATCTGAGATTCCCACATTACTTAACACAGCCAGATCTCTGTAGGATTACATAGACAACTGCTGATGACAGAAAGAGCTTGATTTGGTTGTCTAAGCCTACGTATCCAAAGCTGTTTGAGATGCATAGGGTAGCTGATACACTGACACAAAGCACAGAGAGAACATCCCCAGGGTCCAATAGCTGGAGGCCAGGTGAAGTAAGTCCTAGGGTATCTGAAATGGCTCTGGGTGCCTCATTGAGGCAACTGACCTGAAACCCAAATGACCTCCTCGTGTCTTGCATTCTTCAGCCGCATCCCCCACCAATAAAAATGGGTTAGTATTGCTATTAAAAAGCATCTATATGAAAGTACAAATACATACAGTGCGTACATGTGGGAGCACATCTTCAATCACGCACAAAGACTGAAGATGTAGTATTCCTTCTGTAAACAAGCAGATATTGAAGACTCTCATCCAAGAGAATCATCTTCTAAACACAATGCTCAAGCCTGAAGACAGATGTGGTTCAGGCAAACAACAGAAGACGCTGAAGGATAACACCTCAAGATTCCTAGTCGGGTCCCTACCCCAGAGCATCCTGCTGCTGGAGAAGGACAATGCAGCAACAAAACAAGCCTAGAGGTCATACAGGTAAGTGGGGCAAAACGACCCCAGCCTGGGCCATCAACACCCGCAACATTATTTCAAGGATCAATCTAGTTGGTCAACGTCAGCACTACCAGCCCACAGGAGAAGATGTAATTATCTGAATGCTTTGATAGACATTTGTTATCACATTAGTGGCTTTTCAGGAGGCACCTGACTATCTTTATTCAGAAGATATGTCTTTTTCCCTAGCTCAGCTCTCTGACATCGACATTTTCCAGGATTCTGCCTAATGGTAATAGAATAAAACTTCAGGTGTGATGTAAAAGTATAATCTAAGTGCACAAGCAGTACCTCAACCTAGACTGATTTCACATTAATGCCCAGCTGAAATATTAAGGAATTAAGAAGAATTGTTAAAAAGTAATTATTTAAAACAATCAGCCAATTTTGAAACTGATCTTTTTGTAACTCGCTGTTTTACTTCAAGTAATAGGATCAAATTAATGACAAAACCACTGTTTTCCTTCAATCTGAAATGATACTAAGGCTCAAAGTAGAATACAGCAGTGGGAACATCCACTGGCTCATCAGCGCTAAAATCTGATTGGAATATGACTAGAATATCTTTGCTTGGGAAATTACTACATTTAAAGTCACTGTTTTCAGTTCCAAATTTACTACATTTCATAGCCTTGACTCAGTTCCTCTCTTTATATCCCAACACTAAAGCTGATAACAGAAATCCCCAAACCCACAGCTGACAGCTAGCCGCCTCCTTGAAGCACTGTCTATGTTATATGGAGGATGGAACATGAAAAGATAATGGATAGCTTGTTTATTATGTAAACATACACGTGCTCTTATTCTTTCACCCAGTAGCTGCCACAAACACAACCAGAGAACATAAAAATAGGGGTACAAATAACTACAACATGAAATTCTGCCATTGCTTCAAGCAAGTGCTGCTCTGCAAGGACGGCAGCTATGTTCCACTCACCACAGGCACTTGCTGCTGAACAGCTTTTAAATCTTGCTCAAAACAGATGGAATTAGTGATTAGTGACTGGAATCTGAAGAAACATTGCATTGTGCAGAGATGATTGGGGTGAAAGTGCTTCCAGCAGTAAAGCTGTAGCTGAAGAGCCAAATTCTCTTCCTTACCTGTTGAAGACAACCCTTGTCAGTCCACTCAGAGACCAGAAAATGTCATGTACTACAACTACACAAACCACAGGGCAGCCATAGCAAGGGCTGGAGCCTGAAGACCAGCCTGATGTGTTTATAGTGGACAAAATTTGTAACTCTGGTGTCTGAGATGCACTGTGCATCACATTGAGCCTGATCAGCCAGTACTGGGAGTCAGTCACTCGCAACAAATAAAAAAGTGACAGGTTCAAGATAAAAATATGAGAGACTGCTCCAAGCCAAATATCTGAAGGCCATGTCATAGATAACAATAACTATTCTCTCTAGATGTCTGTTTGCTTCCCTTCTCCTGGAGGACAGGCTTGTTTTCGTCTTACTTTTCTTACTGTTTCAGGGATTCTATCAAAACAGAGTAAGTCTTTCAGCTTCAGAACAGATTTATATCCACTTTCAAAATAATCAATGCCTATCTGTTAATTCAAAATACGTATGTATCTTTTGGCTACCTATGCTTTGGACACTTTGACTTGCTCATGCCAGAGAACTAGCTAAGCCCTCTCTGTGGCAGATCAAGCTCTCTAAACCTGGTCTGTCCACCAGACTGAGAAATAGCTTTTTTTTAGATTTACTGAATTAATTCAGTGCACCTTTTTATGCTCAGGCAACCCATCTGGCATGCTGTACGGGCCATAACACAAAGGACAGCATCGTGCTTTTTACAGCTGAAGACTGTAAAGACTAAGCTTCCAGGGAGAACCTGAAACACTGACTGTTGGAAGTGATCATACAGCACATGAAACAGTGGCATGTTCAGTGATTTTCTCCACTGTCATCTTTAGAGTTCTGCAAAATAGGGAGGAAGACCGAGGTAGCTCTTCCAGTAAGTTCCCGATACCTATTCTGAAAATATGAGATTTTTCAGAGTAAAGGGAAAACTATCCAGCAGGAAAATCTCTGTGGGGCCATACTGGTGATGCTGAATGGGTGAATAGGCCTACACTCAGATATCCGAGTTCTGAATAAAAGTGCCCATGGAGCAGCTGGAGGCTGCAGGAATTCTCATCAATAAGCAGAGACTTTCAGTTATTTTCTCTGAACTGTATGATGCTAGATCTAAAGCAAGCAATGGACTGAAAGGGGTCTTACAGTAGATGCAGCTGAAAAGAGGGGAGGCATCACTAAGGAGGGCATAAATGCATTTGCTGTACTCACTTGTTCATTAGAGAAAGAGAAGGGGGAAAAAGATGCAAATTAAATGGAAATGCCTCATTTTCACAGGAGCTGAAAATAACACGGCAGCCCATGGGAAGGCACAGCTGATACTCAGGCTTATTGCTATCATCAAGGCTGAATGCTGGCTAGCAGGATTAGGAGCAAGCCAGGCTCAAAGAAAACGGCACCAGGCAGTGTCTCCTCTCCCCGGCTCCCACCCGGCCCCGGTTCTGCTCTTTCCTGCTAACGACACCGTTAACTCACATCCCACTATTAATTCAATTCCAAACAGCAGGCTGCACCGATCTGTGTACAAGATTACAGCTTGGGTTCCTGCCCGTTTCGTTACAGCACAGATTGCTTCCCGTATTGAAGAGGGAACCATCTGGGAGGAAGAGCAAATGCTCGGCTACTTAATTGGTGCTTTCAGTAAAACAGGGTACCGTCGGGATTGACAGACCTAGAGAAAATCACAAAAGCAGCCACTGGAAAGCGAGGGAAGGAAAAAGGAGCCTGCCTCCACCCCAAACTCTGAAAAGATTTGGAAATAAAGTAGGGTTTGTGTCAACCCCCTCAATCCTGGATCACCGTGGTTGTCGCAGCTTTGCCACCTCAGTCCTAGAGACACTGCCCTATTTTCCCACCCCGCGCAGGAGCAGGGGGACTGGCTCCATGATGTGATGAACTCCTGTTCACACAGCAGCCAAGGACTGCGTGATAACATTTAGTATGGCAAATTATCTACTCTCCACCTTCTCATCTAGACATTGCAGTGAAAGGAGACTGATGTCTTGATTTTCATGTCTAAAATTGCCTCATTTACTAAAATCACTTCAGTAGCATTTCCAGCATTTTCCACCATTTCCATTTTACCTCTTAAGGATGTCTCTTGATTTCTTCACAGAAATGGCAGCAGGTCTTCATGAAGGAAGTGTGGGCAGGATTAAGCATTCCACCCTCAAACCTGTTCTGCCTCTCCTATGCTTCTCTCATCCTCCCCCTCCTCTTAGCCATGCATACTCCAGCTGCCTATTTGGAATATGAGATTTTAGCTCTCGCACTTTCCAAATCCCCCACAACTGGAGAATTTACTATTCCAGGATCTTCCATGTTGCAGACTTGCTCCTCTCTTCTAGCTCATCACACCTCTTCAATTTTCTTGTTGCTTGAGAATGAAGATGATCTGACCTCCTCCCTCAGGTTTCCAACTGTTCTTCAGGTTTCCAACTGTTCTTATTCTTCAGCTTATTTCAGTCTCCACAGATCTAGTCCATACTGGATTTTGCAACAGCTTGCAAAATATATTTTGTGCTCGATTCCTGTTTTTGTCAGAATCTCAAAAGTTTTAAAACCAGCTCAAGTTTAGTGTTTAGATCAAGAACAGAACATAACCAGTAAGCTGTTTGGTGTAAAGACTAACTTTTATACCACCTTGGACAATGGCTTAATTGCTGAACTATTACAGATAACACCCTCATAACTTTAAGGAAGCCCTTCTCACCCTGTGCTCTCAGAACTGCGAGCACATGTGGATCGACCGAAGTATCTCTAGGCCTTCCTACAAGCAAGAATCTCAGGGAAACACGGCCATATCTATGGGTAGGGCAATTAACACTACCTAGATCCATCTTGTTGGCGTCCTCCAAATATATAGTATTAGCTTTGCAGAAACATCACTAAAGGGCCAACGGCATGGCAGCAAGATCAAAGAAAACATATTCATTTGTCATACTTAGAAGCTATAGTTCATCTTCGTCAGATGTGAACTTCAAACCCTTTATCAAAGGTCATTTGTGCTTGTTAAGAAATCTGAGAGCACAGCAAACAAGCAGGTATTTCATTATGAGTTTCTGAAAACTACAAAAAATGTTATGAAAGACATTAAAAACAGAAACAATAAACCATGTTGACATTTTTACATGAATTTTACATTACTTTGACCCACCTGCTCTCACATAGTTCCTGGGCATTCTCACATTCAGCTAAGAAAGTTTATTTCAATTAATCTTAAACCTTGTTAACTCAATATAGTCCTAACTGATAATCTGTGTAGGGTTTTTTTTACAAGCTTAATTAACCTTGTTAAAAAATAATCACACTTTTATTTAAGCCTAAGTAAGGACACATACAGACAAACCCTGTAAGGTATCATGTACTATTTAGAATAGTGATCACAGAAAAGACTGATCTCATCCATCAGCCTAAGCTCTTAAGAGCCCAGCACAAAGGTTTTCAACACCTATTTAGGACAAATCCTTCATTTCTCGAAACCATCTTGATACCCTGTTCCCAAAGAAAAGGTGCCCAGCTGCAAATGGCCAATGCTCAAACTATTCCAGTGACTCCTACTGTAAGTCAACTGCTGTTGTTGGCTTATTTGTGGACATTAGCATCCTGCAGTAGCTGGTGTGAAATCACTTGCACAGAGGCAATCAGATAAAACTTGAGTCCATGAAGGCCATGTTTTGCCTTAGGCTCACATATGAGCCCCTGGAAAAAGCAACTTTATAAAGAAAAAAATTAAGTTACCTCTACTTTTGCTCATAGCTAGTGCTCCATTCTTCTTACAAAGAATGAAAGCAAATGAAATTCAGGGAAAAAAAGGGATTTTTAAAAATATTCTAAAACATTTCTTATTATATCATGATTATCTCATTCACCAATTATTTTACAGTTTAGTGTTGCAGATTGCTGATCACACGTTTATTTTGATTTGCTTTCACCCTGACTATAACCACTGATAACTTTTGCTATTATTTGACTAGCTGTTCTCATTTTCTTCTTCAGAATTATTTAATTGGACCAGTTCTGTGAGTTTGGATGCTAGAAAGCAGAAGCACAGCCCAATGACTGATTCAAGTTTAGGAGTTAATACTTGCACATCTTTCCCTTTGAAAGATATTTCTCGACTGAATGTCTGAAGTAAAGACAGGACTAATAGCCAGATTTTAGCCCATTAGAAAACAAACAAACAAACAAACAAAACAACAAAGCATTCAATAACCTCCAGCAGCTGATTTTCAGAGATGAAATTCCAGTTTCTGGAAGCCAACTTGGCAGCATAATCCTCCCCTTACCTATACATAAGGTAGGACATGAGTCAGCTGCAATGCAGGCTTGCCCATGCTGCCTGTGATATACCTCCACCCTCTTCAGCCTGTAATGCTTCTGGAGATGAGAGAGTACTTCGATTTCCAAATGTATATAAACTTTTGGGCTCCCCACAGAGGGGAACAACAACAGTTACTAGCTGCCACAGTAGTGAATTCCCAGTTCCTGGAGAGAAGCAGTAAGACCACAGCTTCACATTGTCATTGCCACTATACGGGAGGTTTCACTTCAGGCTCTTTGTTCACTAGGAAACAACTGCTTTAACTTTGGTCAACTAGTCTGTTTTACAATCCTAGTAAAAACAAAGCAGTTATAGTTCTAACTCACAACAGCTGTCAAAGTAATAAAAAAAAAAAAATTAAAAATATATGCACACATATTACATACATAAATAAAAACTGGGAGTTTTTTTTAACTTCTTCGTCGAGAGTTAATGTTCAATGACATAAAGACACCTCTTTCTTCCTAGTGTAAAGCAAAACACATTTGGAGCACATACAAATCAGTGAACTAAAGGAGAGTAACTGAAAATGCAGACACTGCGTATTTACTGCCAGACTGCAGGCAGCAGCTGCTGCCCGCGGTGCCTCGCTCTGCAGAGACGGTGGCTGCGCTGACATTCCAGATTAGAGAGTCACATCGCTTTGTTCCCTCAGGGAAGCTTCTGTGCTTAGGGAAATAATATTGAGGATGGCAAGTCCAAACACGAGTCTCTTCTTCTTGTCTTTCTGCATAATTTGTGTGAGTATTTAGCTATACTTTATTTTATGGAAGAATTATTTGAATGTCACTATAGACACACAAACAAGACATAACCTAACTAAATGCCAGGCACGTAGTTCACTGAACTCCTGCAGTACAGGGCACTGGTTTTCAATCTACAGCTTCATTCCTCTCTGACACGCAGCCAAGACCCGCAGAGACTCTAAGTCATTAGCATACATGCAACGCCCCGGAGCGACCAAGCTAACGTCTCTGTGCATCCAGACGGGTCACTGCAGGCTGTGACGTGCAATGCCCACAGCAACGCCACCTTCTGTGGCGTGGAGGTGTATCCTAGCATAGCGAGAATGCCAGTCACGAAAATATCTATCTACCTGTGAAGACAACTCTAGAAAAGGTTCCGTGTAAAGGCCTTCGAATGCCCGTTCTTTGTGCGACCCCTCTCTGCCGTGACAGGCCACCAGCGCTTTATCCTGGGTAGGCAACTTAATTTCTCGGTCATCATATCTGTTGTATCCTTATGGGCTGGGGCAACACCCAGTAGTCCCACTATAGCACGTGCAAATGATATTAAAGAGGACATACTATGTCTTATTTAATACACCTGAGAAATCCTTCATCCCAGTGCCATCTTGTGCTATCATAACATCCCAGCTGAAGCCTCAGAAAGACATCAGTAGCAGTCAGCAGTCAGAAAGGAATCTGCTCCTGCTTGTATGGCCACAGAGCCTCTCTTCTGCCCTGTGACAAAGGACACTGTACCCTCCTGTACAACCTGCATTAAGCCTCTCGCACTTGGGTGGTTTCTTGGAGAAACCTCCACTCTTGAGTGCGACGCTTAGAGCTCAGATCTTGCTGCTTTTTATCTGGCTGCTCTTTTCCACCATTCGGAGCTTTTCTCCATCCATCTGCACAGGCAGCCTGATTATCACCCTCTTCGCTCTGTACATAGTAATAACAGCTTATCTGGAGTTATCACCATGGACCACGCAAGCAGCAGAGGACACAGAGAATAACCAGGCTGATATACATTGCTGAGTTACGGGAACACTTCGCCCGGCTTAGTTAACCCTCTAGCAGCCTTTGCCTCCACTCACTGCCTACAAAACTTCCAGGGCTTATGTCCTTGTGGATGACAAAGCACAGCATGGAATCTTCATACACAACTCCACATGTTTCTTTACCAGCTAATTTCACATTTCTGATCTAGTGTATTCTCTTTGATAATCTAAATCAAAGCTTGAGAGTATTTTATTAGCAGATGGATGGGTTGAGTGACTGGTTATTAACTCCCTGTGAATACAGTAGCACAATTTACTACCACTGTGACAGTCTTAGATACCTTACTAATGCCAGTAATGAATGCAGCTGACAGGAAAAAAGGTTAGTGGTGCTAATATTTTCCACATTCAGCTCTTTTCCTGAATGTTAAATATACCTTTTTAGCATCTTTCAGTATTGCTAATTATGATACTTTACTTTTTTTTATTTTTTTTTTTTTAAATATTTGTGTCCAGCAGTATTTTCCTTGTGCTGTCAGTCCAGACTCAGCATGACTCATGTTATAAGTACTGGTAAGCCAGTGATTTATGTAGTTCAGGTTCTGCTTGGGATGCTATCTTCTTACAGCAGTTTTTCCTTTTCTTGTAGCAAAGGTCTTGCAAGTGGAGTCAGCTGCCATTTTCTGAGCCCCATGGAGCTGCAATGTATGACCTTCCCCTCAGAATTTGCTTTCTAGTGGTGTCCTCATCATACGATCCCTTACTACTTTTAAAAAGTGCAGCAAACTCATAAAGTGAAAAATATCTGATCTCCTTTTTCTACTCCCATCCAGGAACTTTTAAAATATGTAATTGAGTACATTTTCCTTTTGCTGCACTTGTACAACCACAACTCATCAACGTCGAGACCATACCCTCTTAAAACTCCTTGATGCACAAGATGGGTACTTCCACACTCAGGTGAGTACAGCAGGAAATCCAAATTCACAACAGCTTTCCAAGACTCATTCCTAGCAGTAAAATGTAAGTTGGCATCTGCTGGAGTGATGACATATTTGAAATCATGTCGTCACTGTAGATTGCAAAATCACTGGGCTAATGAGAGGCACGTTAAACATCAGAGGCCAAGGGAAATGGATAATCTTTCCCTTGGCATCGTCAAAACCTCCTCAGGGCTTCTTAGGCTACAGGCCTTTTGAGCACAAGGCACATTCTTCCAGAGCTCGTCCCCACCACTCTCTCATCCTTCTTCCCTGTTAAGTCAAGCCTTTACAAGAGCTATGTAAGGGCTACACAAACATGGAAAGTCCCCACTACAGCTATATACTTTCTCTGAAAAGCTCACCAACTTTGTACCGTTTTCACCTTAGGCTCCTGCTTCAGGCTGAAACACTATCTAGCATGCTTCGAGTGTCATCTCAGCATCCTTTGTTTCCCTGCACTGAGGAAAGATCTTCCCAGCTGCTCTTCTCGAAAGAGGTCAAACAGACTTTAATTCTGTATCACTGCCTTGTAGTCTCACACAAATTTCCCTTCTACTTCCCATGTACTGATCAAAACACTTGATATACCTCAAGATGCCATTTCCAAATGAAATCCAGAGAGCCCCAGAACTCCTAAAATGCTTTCCAATGCTGGCAACAGCACATTTCTTGGTCTAGGTAGAATACGGGTTCACTTGCACTCCCGGTTTCTGAGCATCTTAAGTTGATCTCTCATAAGCTTCACCTTGATCAAATACAGCAAAGCCAGCCAATTTTCCACTGAGCAACAGAGGATTCTGGATAGCAAGTGTTTTTCTCTGTAGTTGTACTGCTTATTTCCCTAACACAGAGCCTCAGCATCCTATCCTTTACAATAGGGAACATAACAGCATTTCTAAGATTCTGTAATCTCTCATTATAAACAGTGACCTCTATATAAAAGGGTCTAAACAGTGATGTGACATCAGTATTTTCACCAAATAACAAAGATATCCGTTAATCTTGAAACCTGGAATACTCTAGCTCCCTGAATCCCACTTGTTCTTTTTTGTAGCACTTTACAGACCTTTTCCTGGTGCTTCAGGGATCAAGCAGGGTATTCAAGCTAAGAGGAAAAGAGACGACTTGGATTGTCCTGCCAATAAGGGGTTTTCTTCTGGGCACACCCATTAATTACCCGCAAACTACATGAAACTCTACTGCTTCTACCCCAGCTCAAATAATATGACACAGTGCTCACTGCATGTACTGCACTTCCTATCTGGGTCACATGGCCCAAAGGGACTCTCATAATCTTTCAGTCGTCCTTGGGCATAAAGATTTATCCCCGTTTCTGGTCCTGTAAATTAAACTGGTCAAAGCTGAAGCTTGTTTTGATCTCATACCGTTTTGCAAACATGCAGATGGATTGAGATGGTGTCTTTCACTGGCTCTAACTTGGAGATCGGTCCTGCTTTGAGGGAGAGGCTGGTCCCTTCAACCTCAATTATTCTGTGATTTTTGTCTTAAATCTGAAAGATCCTTTGTCATCTCTGACCAATCACAGACCCCTCCACTAACTATACAGCTCATGCTTTTAGCTATGGCAAGGACCAACCAATCCAATAATCTGAAAAAAAAAAAAAAAAAAGATTACCCCATTCACTGCATGCACATTGAAATTTCTTCCCCGTTCCGGCAGCTCGTGTGCAAAGACAGCCACACCAGAGACTAGCACTGTATTCAGTAACTTTACATCAGATCCCTGCAGCCTCTAAACCAATGAGATAGGAAAGGCAATCCAGGGCTGCAAGAGCCAAAGCATCTAAGACTATCAAAGTCATGAGTCAAATCTAGCCTGCAAGATGTCTCCGTGTCCTTTTTCTTTGTGGAGGAAGAAAGGGCAAGGTGTACTTCAACCTTCCCAACAGCTGCCTGCTTGTAAACAGCTCAACACAGCGAATTCAAACTGCCGTTGGGCTGACTGAGAAGGAGGGCTGAGCTTCGACCCCCTGTCCTCCTGAGCATGCATACAGCCAAGCCCTTGGAGACATCACCTCAGGCATCTAACAAAGTAATACAGCCAAAGGAGTTTACAGAACCTGCAGAACCCTGTCTTATCTCATGTTTGTGTTTTTAAAAAACACACTTATTTTAAAAATAACAATAATAGCACTCAGTAAATTCTCAAAATCTACTGTAAAGTAGGAGGTGAGACTACATTTTCCCTACCAGTATCTTGAAGTTTCACTGCTGAATTTGTCAAGTTCATTACAGCTCCTGCAATCTCAATCCCTTTCATAATCCAGGTTTACTCTGGCATTTGATGCTGCTGTAGCCAAGTCTCTCTCTGACCTGGTCCTGCACTTTGTTCAACAGTCCTGACTCTGTGGGGAACAGCGGGCACCTCAGCAGCCACAGGTACTGGTTTAAAGTTACAGCCTCTGGTACGTTCCTGTAACCTCTCTTTGACGTAGAGTTGCCTGAGAAACCAGCGTAACATCATTGTGAAACTGTGGCTGTCATCTGACGCCAGGTACCTGTACTTACTGTCATTACTGGTCTTGGCAATTTAGGATGGCAGTGGCCTATTTATACTCAAAAAAGGAGCATTTTGGTCATCTGCCGGTTCAGCAGAGCCCACTCTCACCAAGGCTGCCATCCCTCCAGAGTTTCAACAGCCGTGTCCCACCCTGCCTTGTGCCGCTGCTCATTTAATCACCCCATGAACCAGGCTGGGGAGCCAACATGCTCAAAACTGACTACCTGCAGAGGCGGCCAGGTTTTGGCTGGCTCTCCCACAGGTGGGGGTGAGTACTCTCCCTTACCGGGGAAAGGAAGAGGCAGGCACACCAGCCCAGGATGGCAGCACCCGTGCCAATCGGATTGTCCTTGCTCTTAATATCTGATGCTGTTTTGCAGGGGTTTATAAGACTACTTTCCTGATGCCATAAAATCAATTATCTTGGTGCAACCCTTCCCCATTTCTTGCATTCTGCCAGGAAGAGAGTTTGGGAAAAAAAAACGCCCAGGAACAAAAGCACTTTCTGAACAGAGTACAGTGAGCCCGGGAAAGCACAGCAGCTTTCCCTGGCACACTTAGGTGGGCAAGGTCTCCCCTTCTCCATAGCATTCCGCAGCCTCCCCATGGAGAGTAGCCTTCCAGCGTCGCAGGAAAGCTCCACTTCGGTTTTACATTTCTCCTGCCCTTTGGTCAGCTCTGCTTTGGTCCAGAGTCTCTCTGCTTTCCAGAGTGCAGCTGCTGATCTACCAGACAGGGACCACACAAGCATCTCCCTGATCAGCCCAGGCTGGAAGAGCACCTCCCAGCCAATCTCCCATATAACCCTCACAGTTTAGCGTCACCGCTAGGTTAAAATACCCTGGCATGAACAAATGCAGCAGTACTGAGAACATCCCCCAGACTTTTACAGCATGCATCTGGGTCCTTTTAACAGTGCTGGGGTGAGCAGTGTACGCGTGTGCGTGTGATTCCCTCCTCGCAGCTTCCCACTGAGTTACTCTGTCTGGGATATCTGAAGCACACATGATGCACTTTCTCAGACACGCATGAAATGTCTCTCTGAGCGTCTCTTTGCTCGCTTTACAGGCTCTGAACCACACCCTGCCCCATTTCTTCCCATTACACAGACAGATTTGGTGGAGCCATGTCGCCCTGACCTCCCCCAGCATTGGTGAGCCCCACCGACTGTGGCTGCTCTCACATTTCGGTTTAATTTGTGCCTGTGTTTTCTCTCCTGTAGGCCTGCAACTGCCAGTATTACGAGTTAGACACGGAATGTTTGCTGGTTATCTCCCCTAGGCGTGGGGTTATCTCTTCTCCCTGAACTGAGGGTGTCCTTCTCATGGGGACCAGCTCGTCGCTTGTTCAGAGCCTCACTGCTTCCCTGCTTCGGTGCAGCACTGCAACATCATTTCACCTTCAAAAATACTTCATTCTCAATGCAATGCTTTATCAGGCCAAGTTTTATTTAACCCCTACAGAATGTGAAACAATTACGGCGAGCAGATAAATCTGTCAGGTCAGCCGGAGAGGCAGCGTGGTTTGGAGAGCTGCCCACCCCACACATACAGCCCAGCGGCGTGGCTGCAAGTGGATCAGCACAAAAGCATCGAAGACGAAGGGTCTCCAGTGCATACATTTCCCATGGGGATTATAAAAAGGACACGTAACCGATGGAAAATACGGAGCATGACTGGACGGCGACTACCCCTGCCACGGTGCAGCCCTTCCCACGGACGCTTCACGGGGTTTTTGCTTCGCATACGCTTTCCTCGCTCATCACGCGCCGCAGCGTTAGCAGCTGTTTGTGCATCGCCGGCTGCCTTATCCCCCTTTGCAGGCCGGCATCGCCTGGCGTTTGTCTTTCCCTGCATCCAGGAGGCGATAAGCGGATGCCTGTGTTTCTACAATGGCCCTCGGACTATCTTTTACTGCCCTTCCGACTGCTGTTAAAAAGAAAAAACAGGATTGCCGAATGAGTTGATTTGAAATTTAAAATATTTTGACACCGAGTGACAGAATAAAGGTTCTAAACCAGGATTTGCTTCTGACCATTTTTCTTGGTTTTTTAATCAGAGAAAAGAGAAATAAAAAGGCTAAATACTAAGTGTAAACAGCAGGATAAAAAAAAAAAAATTGTAATCTGCTCATTTCGTGCTTTTTGGACAGCAGCAGCAATGGCTTCTGTCGTGTTTTCAAGGACCAGATGATGCTGAATCTTATTATTTTATTTTATTTATTTTATGTTCTAGACAGACAGAAATATTAACAATTAGTCGCACTGTTGTCATTTGACAGCTTGGAAATACGAAGAAGACAGGAGGAGAGGGAAGACCAAAAACCCCTAGCTGCGACTGCATTTTGATGAAGTTACTTTTGCTGCAATTTTCCTCCCTTGAGAGCAAACCCGCCGTTCCTCCAGCAGCGCAGCGCGGGCAGGGCTGGTTACGCAAGGGCTGCCCGGCGCAGGCAGGCGTGCGGGGGGCACCGCCAGTAACCCCGCTCTCCTGCCGGCGTGCCAGCTCCCGGCGGCAGTAGGGCAACAGGACAGCCAGTCCAGCCTGAAGAGGAATTCCAGTGACCCAGGGGACCCCCTGGGTTCGAGGTCCAGGCCTGAGCGGAGGCGCAGGGGAGGAGGCCTGAACAAAGGCGAGGCCATCACGCTGCCTTCGTCTTCGTCTGGCCCCGGGGTGCCGGCAGGGACTGGCCACAGCCTCTGCTTGGGTGGATGGCAACTAGCCATGTTGCGTTCAAGCCCTTTTTTCAAGGCAAATCATGCCGCTAGACCCTTCTGGGAAAACAGGTAGCGGCTGTTAGGGAAGCTCCCGGTCGCCCTTTTCTAAATTGTGGGAACCATGGAAACAAAAGCAGCCACAGCTGCTGGTGGTACAACCCAGTGACTTTAGCCAAAAGCCCGAAGTGACGAGCAAGCCGTTCGTTAACGCATCTCAGAAAACAAGAGAGGATCACGAAAATGAACAAGCCTGAATAATTTGACTTTCCGAGAACGCAGGACGCGCTTTCTGCACGGGGGCAGGTACGCCACCGATCTCATCTCAGAGCACATTAATACGCATTTTGCAGAGGCAGACCCCATAGACACACGGGCTGGGGCTCACAGACCTGGCAGGGTATAAACAGATGCAGCTACAGCATTCGGCATCGCTGCTCACGCTCCGCTGACCCAGAGCTGCAAACGTGTTTACAACCATGCATGAAAAATGGGTCCCCAAACAAAAGGAATCTAAAGGCAAATTTTGTTTTTATGCTGCCTGACCTTGACCAGGTGTTGTGGCAGAGGAGGTGGGGAGCCGCCAGAGGCAGGCAACAGGACCGATTAACCCTTTGGGAGCGTGGGGATTTGACAGCCAGCAGGACGTGATTATGAGGTATCCCGGTGCTCTTACCGCTTCCCAGGAAGAGCCGAGCCGCAGAACGGGTCCCAGCCTAAGAGCACGGAGACATTACACCACGCTGCGCTTTATAACGCTCTAAAAAAGCCATGGCTTCATACTCAAATGAGGCACGTTTTCAACATGCAATACTATTTGTGCACGAAATACAGTGTAAACCGACTGTTTTCTATTTTTCAGTCACCTGGTAATCACTGGATCAGACTGGTCTCCACACAGCCGCACTGTCACCGGCAACGTTATTTATACATAAACCCCCAGATTTCCTCCACGGCCAGATTTGCCAGGTAGGCAATCGTTGTTCCCGTTGAAGCAAAACTGGCTTGCTTTCAATGACACGCGTTTGCACTGCTATTATACAGCAGACTGCCTCAGTTAAGATTTTCCAGCACAAAGATTAGGAAGAAACAAATAAATGATCCTGTTATTTTGCATTTGTCACCTCATATGTAGAATTCCACCTAATTGAATGTTGGATTCTCCAGTTACAGGGGAGATCCCACGCAAGCCTCCTTCTTCCCAGAAACAAAAATGAAGCAAACGAGAGATAGTCTTTTCCTGATGATTAAATCACTCTCCCCCAGCTCTCGCCTATCTAATGCTGCAGCATTCCCCGTCCCCAAGCATATCATCCGAGTAGCGCATTCATTAGAGTATTTGCAACTCCCGATCGTTGACAGATGCGATCTTATCAATTAACACATTCAAGCAAAACTGCCTTTTCCTCCCTATCTTTCAGTGGCCTGAATTCAGCAGCACTGACAGCCCCACACTGCCTTGCTGCCGGCACCGAGGATGCACCCACGGTTAGGAGGTAGATGCTTCCCCTCCGGCATCTTTCGGTCCTTTTGAGGACCACAGCTTTTAACCGACGACCTACAGCAAAGGGAATGCAAGCAGAGTGGGTACAGCGAGGATAAAACAAGCCCTATTCTCAACAGAAAAAGGATGTAAGTGGGATGCATTTACTTACATGAAGATTCAGTGCCAAACATGGCTGGCCCCAGATGCTGCTATTTTAAAAGGAAAGAAGAAAAAAGAGTGGAAGACAGAGGGAGTGTATGAGCGTAGGGATGAGTGCTACACAGCAGGGGTCATGAAGCCAGACAATGCAGTCCAGGCTATCCAAGCTGCCAGATTCTCCTCTCTCCTCTCCTCTCCCCTCCTCTGCTCCACACCGCAGACGGCTTTTCCTTGCAACCGCAGCAAAGGTCCTTCTTCAGGAAGCAAAAAGCAGGAGCTTCTGTTTTAAATCCAAGAGATCAGGGCAGGCCGGCGTCCCTTCCGTGATACCGGCAGGCACAAATAGGTAGCAGGCACCAGATACTGCAATCCCCACTCCCTGCGCGCCGTAAGACAATAGCAGGGCTTATGCATACACTGGATGACGTCAGGACACTGCAAAGACTGACTGCTGCTAACCCGGAGGCTCGGAGGGGGCTTGAACGGAGCAGAGCAATCCACATGGGAATTTCTTTGTCGCTAAAAGGAGAAGACAAAGAACCAGACATATATTTCCCTCCGTGATGGTAAAATCCCCACCCGGGGCTGTAACGCTAGCAGGAAAATATCTGCGTTGTATTCACGCTCCTTTTCTCAGCTGCACGAGATGCAAAGTGTTCCTGTGCAAACACATCAGGCAGAACAAATTTCAGGGACAAATGTCTAAGTAAATGCCACTTACGGCATTTTTTTCAGTAAAGAGTAAGCATGAATTTCTATCACTAACTCTCCTCATTATTTTTCCTTCAAAGGAAAATTAAAATCCTGGGCCAATCTACACTTCAAACCTAATTTTCACATCAAAGTGCTAGCCAACTGTTTCATTTACTTAAACCTATTGTCAGAATACACCATAGCAATGCTCTAACCTTGATAAGTCAGTCACACATTTAAACAAAAAGAAAAACCCCAAACCACAGTGATCTGAGTGATAAAAAGGCATCCTAGCAACCAAAGAAATATTTTCCTTATTTCTTCTTTATTCTTCTAAACCATCTAGATTGAGTGCTTCTTAGCCTCTGCCAGTGCATTTTTTGAGTGCATTGAGCGTATTTTCTCTGACGCTCTGTTATTTAAAAATGTTCAAACGTAGAAACAAAGCCCTAAGCTGGCTCCTTCCGATCCTCCCACAGACAAAAGGAATTTGCCTGGCTTGAGCTGGCGAGAGCAGCCAAGCAGTAAGCTGATGGTCGGAAGCTACCAGGCATTGGGGGCCATCCATAGGAATGGCTGTCTGGAGGGGGCAGAACCGAGAACATTTTTGGTAAGTCTCACTGAACAAGTATATGGAGCTCCAAAGATGGCAAAGACTGAAAAGCACTGCTGGTGGATGAGGAGAAAGGAGATAGATGCAAGTCCATTAGGCGAAGCACTTAAAGATAAACAACCACACCAGCCCTCCATTTCTGAGCTTTTGTGGGTTAACCATTCCCAAATGCTCCTGCTGCTCTGTGTGCGGAGGGGGTTTGTGCTGTTTGCAGAATACGCAGTGCCACTGCGAGCAGCAGGCTGGGAAAGCAAGTACCGCTGAAGGCTGGCAGGACCTGCCACTGGAGGATCTCAGTGTGCTTAAATCATTAGGGAACCAAGCAGGTGTTGGCTGGGGCCACCGCTGCCCTAAGAGCAGACTGGAAAGCAACGTAGGGGTCGGAGCCACAGCCATCCACTACCATGCCAATCTCTCTGCTCCTGGGGAGGGGGAGCGCTGTCCCAAGTTCATACAACGTGCGTGCCCACCAATATCCGTACGGACCCTCAACAACCCTGGCCCACAGCTACTTGCAAGGAAGGAGAGAGATCAAGAGGCTGTACAGAGCCTGAGCTCCTTGACCTCCCCATCCTGGTGCAGAGGCAGGGGGGCACAAGCAAGACACACCAAGCTCTCCCCTCTTAACCTCTCTTGGCACAAAACGCTCTTCAACTGTTTCCCTGCTTTCCACCCCACATGTTGAAACAGTCTCTTTGTGTTCTGCACACACCATGAGAATACTTAGGACCAGCAGGCTTTTGGGAGCATTTAACTGTATTTCATCTCTGGAAGAACGCCACGGGAGAGGCCGTACCCTGGGGGTGAGACATCTCACAACACACTCTCTAACAGGCAACTTTTATTCTCTCCGTTGGCAGGCAGGACACGGGTGCATGGTGATTCGAATCAACCCCTAGGCAATGACTAACCAGATGTCCTCAAGTCTGTACTTTTGCACCTGAATTAATGGCCTGGCTGTTCACTCATAATGAGTATCTGCAGTGATGTGCATGGATGCTCAGCACCAGGAAGACGCATCCAAATTGTTTTTGACCATAATGCTATAATGACAGTGGCACAAACCCTCTGACAAGGACCGTAGTTTTGCTGTTCCCAGAACTGAACTAGTTATTTTGACTATTTAGAGCTGGTAACACCTTCTTCAGTCATAACAGCTTGAGAAGAAGCCGCGGTGTGGGGAGCAAAGCAAGTGTTCTGGCTTGCCCTTCCAGCAACGGAGGTAAGTTCACAAAGGAAATGTGTCTATTATGTACCAGTAAGCCTCCCAGCATTTTTAAACACAAACCTCTAGAACAAAAACCCTAGTGTTCGTGCGCAATGGCTGAAGAGTAAGTTTTGTTCTGATGAGCAGATCTAACTTCCCACAGCACTGTTTGCAAGGAAGATGCAAAACCTCAGGGCTTTCCAATGACATCCTTGAAGGTGTCACAGAGCCCAGGCCCTCTGCCAAGTTCTCATTACACTGACGCACATACGCAGTCGAAAAGCCTAAACAACCCATGCAGTATCTGTGGAAGGATTTCATAATAATCTATTTCACTAGCATTAGGCTTGCCAGGTCAGTGCTTTGCCTTATGGGGAAGGTGACTCTTGACAGGCCACTGAAAGACTTCCTCTGAAATTCTTTCAAGTCTATATAAAACAGTTCGTAAAATTAGAGAAAAGTGTTAAAATCTGTTTCTGATCTACTGCTCTTGTAAGACCATAACTTTATACTTCGGGTAGCTGGCTAGCAGAATTACGAACGTCTGTTTCCTACCCTGAGCTTTGGTGTTGGTTTATTCTGCAAAGAAGGGTCAACAAATTTAATCTCTTCCTATGAGAAAGTTTCTCTCTCTTACGCAGCGGTGAGGATAATGTACATCAGCGTAAAGAGAACATCAGATGAAAACTCCTGCAATTGCTGTGATTTGCTTACAATGGGCACAAGGCATCGTTCAAGCGTTAGATTCATTTACAATGTAACTTCCATACATTTCTCCACAAGCCTGCGTGAAATATTGAAAGCAGCAAATATATTTGCTATTCAAAGCTCTCTGTTATACATTCACATTTCTGAGAAAGAGATGTGCTCCTCAACCATTGCCAATCTTGAGCGGGTATTCTTTATTCTTCAATATATTACTGCAGAAAAATAATACATGTCTTTTACTTTGTTTTGTAAGGACATGTGTCTAAAGCCTAAGGCATAGTTTGAGTTTTAATAAAGAAGCTGGATAATGAAATGTTAAGTTTTTTTACAGATGTAAATTTCTGCTTTTGAGTAATTTCGCTGATGAAAAACAGTGCACGCAGGAAATTGTGAGCTACCAACAGAGGTAGATTTGTACACGTGCCTTATGCTGATCCACTAAACTAGAAACCTTTATTCTCTCTTGCCACCAGAGAAACATTTCGTTTTGATCTTAACCTCCTTTTCCACAGGGAAAACTCTGGGAATGGGAAACGAATCCATCCCATCTGTGAGGTTCTCCTGTCCTACTGCCCTGAGCAACTCCCCTCAGCAGGGGAGGTCTCACCTGTCTCTCCCTAGAGAACAGGTCCGTTCTACAGGGAAAGTAGAGGATAATCTTCATTGTCCTCAACGATGGGTAAGGATTTTTATTAAGTTAGTTAAACTTTACTTTCTGAGTTCCCTAAGGGCACTGAAAGTTTTTTAAGGCATTAAAAATTTTAATGCATTTAAGGTGCTACTGGAGATCTCTGAGTGACTGTGTAGTTAATCCACACTATTCAGCAACCTCCCAAAGGAATTTTTTTTGCCTCCAGGAATGTTAGCTCCCTCCTAAAAACCCAGCGAGACCTTGAGTCACCCACGCTGTGACAACCTCCAGCTTCTGTAGTTTTTGTCGGTTCTGCCAACAGCTGCCACACCAATTATTGATCAACATGACACCAAGAAAATGGTGTTTTTTCAGGCTCTAGAGAAAAATGAAGCCAAATACCAGCACGTATCACTGAGCTACAGCTCCTTGGCTTTACACTTTCTCTGGCCTTGTTGTGCTCAACTTCACTGACCCTTAATTAATTTTAACAAATGTTTCTGGTGAAAAAAGATGGCATCACAATTACACCAGGGAGAACCTACCATGGTGTTACAACTTCAGCTTCTCATCTCACAGGATCATCTAATTCAGGTACAAACAACCAAACAACCAAACCCAATAGCCTGTGCTGATGCTACAACCAGAGTCCCGGACACAGAGGTGTGAACGTTTACCTATCTGCAGGGTATTTTTCCAAACAGGCTCCCACCTCCCTCACAGCCTGCTCTTTTCACCTTCTGTTCAAGGTTTTCCACCTGCATTCCCTCTTTGCAACTCACTGTTCCCCTTCTGCATTGGCAGGAGTCTACCAGCAGAAAAAAGTCAAGGTCTTCGTCCTGTTCAACTGACAAAGAGGATTTTAGAACAGACTGATTTACTGATTGCAGGAATGTTTCTTCCCTTTATTATTATTTGCTCTTGCACTGATTTTTCAAATATTCCTGTGTAGTCCATATTGGATTTCTGCAACCTCACTTCATGTAAAACCTCTTTTTCTGCAGCATTTTTGCCAATTAATGCCTAGGACAAATAACGTTTTTGAGTACACAGACGCATGCACACACATACACAAATGACAGAAAGACTGAAGAACAAGTACTTAATTTTGCCACCAAAAAAATCTTTTTATGTCTGTGTTGGTCCTTATCTGAGAGATGTTCAAAAGACAGATTGCTTTTTAAGAAGAGACACAATGAACCATAATAGCCAATTGTTATATTACTGCAATGTCTTTCAACTTCAATTTTAACAAAGATCTTAGCTTCAGCACTGCTCTGTAGATGATTACTTCAAGCCATTCACTACAGGCAGCGAGAGGCAGCTCCGAGGAGATGCTCAGCAATTAGCAGAGGAAGTCCTGTGTGTTCTGCCTCTCCCAGGCCAGTCTTCTGGGACACATCTAATGGGCATGAAGCTCCAGCAGTTACGAAATGGTACAGTATTACACACAGAAAGCTGTATGTAAAGAATATTGCATACAAGAAAGAAAATAAGAAAGGATTACCCCAGCTTAAGCACTTAATTCTAGGGTAAGGGAAAGATTGTGGATCCCAGGCAGGTGCCTAGCTCTCTTCAGAGGGCTGGGTGTTTCCTCCTCATTAGCTTCATGATCTTGAACAAACCCCAGATCTTGGGCTCCTGTCTTCTCATAGGAACCAGGAACTTCTGCAGGTGACAGAGCCTTGAGATACTAAGCAATACAGTATCTACTTCTCCTCTGGTAGTAGCCCCGGGACTCTACTTGAACACCTGGGGTCTAGCAATAGGAAGCAAGAGAACAGAAAGATACTCCCATTCCCTAGAACAGACGACAGAGAATAGATCTTCCACTTTCAACAACCACTTCCCTTCCAATATTCAGCTTGAGACTGGAAAATAAGGCAATATTATTTTCTAAGTGGCAGAGTACAGCTCACCTTCTCTATAGTACTGTCAAATGATTAGGACGCTGATTCACCTCTTTTTTATTTTGGTTTTGTTGGCTTGGTTTTCAGTTTGGTTGGTTTCATTTTAAACACAATACTGTTTATCCACATATATCTAAGACCGTTACCAACACAGTGTGACAATCTACTCACTGTGTGCAAATGACTTATCAAATACAAATTAAATGCATTATGTTTTCAATAACATCAAGCCCCATGGCTCAACAGAGCATGTGTAATGGCTTCGTTAAATTCTGAGAGCAGTTTCTGTCCCAAATGCATGCAATTATGTGATGAAATGGGGCCACTACTGTATCTGAAAAATGTACCAGCAGAACACACTACCTTTTGATATGATCCAAGGAGGACTTAAAAACAAAGGAAGCAATCAATCAGCCCTGTGGTTAAATCAAATACATTTAAATAATCACCTGTTTAAATGCATTTTTAAAAGAATAAAATATTAGAAGAAGAAAAAAAAAATGTGTCTTTTCTACACTGAGGGAAATACCTGAAATATTTTGGGTTGGTTTTTTTGTATCCTAATGTCAGGGTCATTTCCAAGGATCTATGCACATGGTACACATGAAAGCCTCAAATGTCAGAGTGAACAGAGGTGAATAACAAATTAAAAGACAGACTATAAACAAGCTATCATCATTTTTTATGCAACTCTGAGGGACCACAGATTAGGATTAAGGCCAACTCATAATAAACTGCATGCAAACTGGCATCAGAGGGAACATGTGCGCCCCAGAAAAAACACAAATATCCGATTTATATGCATAAAAAATAAGTAGGAGAGATTTAGAACAGTACTAAACATTGCCAACATTGCATTACCATCCACATTAATAATGTCTGATCTAATGCCAAAACTTCACGGTTAGGAGTAAGTGTGATTGTTGAGAGAGGAAGATCAAATTTAAATTACTTCTCAGTCTGAGTAAACATAGTAAGAAAGTTAAATCTGACATTATAATAGTAATTATTTCATCGTACATACGGGAAAAATTAAGAAGGACTTTTAAGCCTATGAGGGAGTACCCACAAAACAGCATAAGAAGGCATCCAAGGAATTTAACTGTTCACATGAACATACGCCATGTGCTCCTGCTTAGTAACTCAGGAACCTGTCAGCCATTTCAACCCAACTTAGAGAAGGGATAGGAGAAACAAAGTTATGATGCGTGCTGTGTGACAGCAAGGAATTAGACAGGGAAGAGATAAGTTATGAAGGTCCCTGCTGGATGAGTGAGTGTCGTGTTGAGCACACTCCCTAGGAGACATAAAAGAATCCATAATATAATCGCGGGAAAAAGGTCAAACAAGAGTTTTATATTTATTTTCCTATGTGGATACCTGTGTGTATAACAGTGGACGAGCTGCCATTGCAGCCATAAATATTACACTTGTGGAGTCAGTGGGGAAACCAAGTCCACTGAAACTGTTTCACTAGTTCCACCGGACAAAACTGTAGTCATTTAAGGATATCCGTTTACCCAAGACGCCGCATTTCAGTGGTGTCCCAGCCCCTCTTTCTATGGGTTCCACCCAGCTTCCATACGGTGCCAGCCCAGCAGACTAGAGCTGTAAAATTTCTGTCTCAGAATAAAAAAATCTAACCACAAAATTTAGTAAATCTTGGATAACTTGATTATCATAGCTTTTCTTGAGAAAGAAGACCTCCTAAGAGCTTAGAAAACAATCCAAGCAAGAGGCCTTCCTGAACCTGCAGCTTGATCATCAGTGTTGGGCTGCTGCACGTGCAGAGGTCCATCAAGGAGGCTCACGCTGCAGGCTTCAGGCAGCAAGCCTGGACACAACAGTCTCATTTGCTGAACACTCAACAGCAGAAAAGTAAAACCTCCTCTGGAAATGCAATGTTTTCCAAATTAAAAGAAGGCTTATCTGGATAAGGGCCAGCCTGAGGAACCTGCATGGTGAAGAGGAAGCCTCCACCAAAGCACTTAAGCATAGTCCTGCTGGCTTTTAGGGGAAGTAGGCTTCTAAACTTGAATCATAGAATCATTAAGGTTGGAAAAGACCTCTAAGATCATCTAGTCCAACCGTCAACCCAACACCACCATGCCTGCTAAACAGACACCTTAGGAAATGTTTAGGCAATGTTCTCCTAAACAAAGCAGTAGAGAAAACTTCAGGCATTTAGTCATGGTAACAGAAGGCTTACCTATGCAGGTAGAAGAAAATAAGATTGGAAAGGGTGGTGGCTTCTGCCCTTCTCACAGCACATTCAACTGCATGAACATCATTCCCACCAGGCGCAAGTCACAAAGCAAAACTGCAGAGACTCCCATGTCCAACTCCATGTGGGAACTCAACTTAGGACATACAGCAGACCTTTACTAGGAGCTCACGGCACTTACTGGTTCATAGGGTTCCTCTCACAGCAAACTGCTGTGCTGCCAAAACACAAAGAAACCTCAGTAACTGTGGCTTATACCTTCTGCCCAGTGATGGTCAATGTATGAACACCACAGCAGAACCACAATTCCAGATGGGCACGATAATAAGTGGCATAGCAACTTAGTGGCAATTAAACGATCAGACATTAACACTATTCAAGTTTCTCAGAAACTTGATACTAGTTGTGGGCCTCCCTCTGAGCAGACCATGCTGCGCAGGGCCAGGGTGCTTGTATCCCCCTTCCTGGCCTCTCCCCTGGAGAGGTGGGTGGTAGTACCCACAGAGCTGTTGTATTCCAGCAGCGCAAGGAGAGGATGGAGACATGGAGGTTGTAGCTCCCAACCTCCACAGCACCCATCCCAGGAAAGTCCTTGTCAGCATGATTAGAGAGCACTGATTTTCTGAATATTGTTGTTGGTTCAGCAGTTGCCAACCCCAGCAGTGCCTATTACTCTCTGCTGACTACAGGGAGAGTACACACAGCGTCAGGCTTGAGCACCTCAGATGCAGGCACCTACGTATGCATAGAAGTGCCCCCTGTGTATCTGGGAGTTTTAGGGGAAGCAGAGGAAAAGAAGGTGGCTATGCTGAGGTCAGAGGCCCCATAATTCAAGGAAGGAGAAGTAGATCCCTGCACTCCAAACCTATCCTGACCTGTGACTTCTGCCACGGGCACAAGATTCCCTTGAACAGGTCCCAGGCTTCAGCATGATCAAGTCACCCAAAGAGCAGGTGTTTAAATGACAGAGATACCCTTTCCCCCCCTGCAGCTGCATAAATCTCCATTACAGCAGTGATTTAACAGTATCTCAATACTTGGAAGCACTGTGCCATTTCTTTCTTCAATATCATGAAAGATTCAAGGGCTTGTGTGCAGTACTAGATGGCACACAGAGTTTATCAACTTCATCAGCCCAGGCAGGAAGGTCATGCTGAGCACAGCGTTTGCAGGTACACAAAACAGATAAAATCAGCAGGCATCACTTCACCAAAAAGCAAGTCTCCCCTGGCATCGGAGATATCCCTCCTCCTAACAAATTTAAGCATGGAGACACATTCCTTTCTTCAAATCGAAGGTTTTGCGCCCCTTTGACATACCTGATTTGTTTACTTAACACCACCTAATCAGTTGTCAAACCAGACTGCAAGAGCTTCAGCTTGTAGTAGAGCACCTGCATACAGCTCTGCTCAGCCTGCAGGGTAGGCAGACGGCCTCCGAGCATCCCTTGCTGATGCTTCATGAAACCCATCAGCATTCCGATGGCTATGGGCTCTGCTTAGCTCTGTTTGTTGTCAGTCAATGTTACTTACCCACTTTAGCCTCTGGCCCTGTTTACACTACAGGCAAGTAGTGTCTGACACCACTTACCCTTCGCGGAAGATGGTTTGGTGGTTGGCCAAAACACAACCTCAAGCACAAGGAGTGACTTGCCGCCTGCATATGGTTGATTTAGGCTGGCTCCACACCACTGCGGCCATGCCGTAGGATCCCTGTGGGCACCCCAAAGGCAGAGGCTCGCGGGTTCTTTAGACAGCATGAGAAATATATCTTGTGCAAATAGTTTCATCGGTTTTTTTATTCAAATTCTCAAGAAAATGTATTCCAAAATGACACAGACTATTGTGCCTTTCTCCAGCTCAAACCAAACATCACTGGAAACTGTGCACTGGATGAACATGCTCCACTATGGTACCTTCCCTGATCTCAACCTTCACATCTCTTTATACACTGGTAAAAACAGACTTTCAGGCTTGACTACTTTTCTTGTTGCTAATTGTGTGTTTGACTGAATTTAGTACAACAGTTACAGATAGGGAAAAGCAAAGAGTTAAGTACTTTAATAAAGAGTATGTGATATCAAGTGTCCAACTATAAACACAGTCTCCCCTGGCATGCAGCGTCAGGCCCCAGAGAAAAGACCTCAATGGAAAGTCCCATTACATCTTAATCATGTGTTCCAAATATCTTCCTTGTGTCCGTGCAGAGAGAGTTAAGACTCTTCTGGAACATTGCTTTCATTATACGCAATAACTGGTTCTTACTGGAGTGATTATTTTTACAGAATATATTCCACAAAAAAAAAAATAGTTCACTTAGTTCAAATTCAGCCCTGCACTACAGATGCAAATGAAAGCAACACATACATGAATTTGTATTTCATCAGCAAACTAACCCTTCACCAACTTTTCATTGTTATTTACTAGCTTGAATTAACATCAATTTAAATGCAGTTAGTTAGATAACAATCACTTAAAGACACGCAAATAACTTTTCTTTTGCTCCAAAACAACATAAAGGATTTAAAAAACCCACTTGCTGAAACATGCCCTATGTGTCCTTTGATAAGAGCCCACGCTAACGTGGGCAGTGGACAGACACGTTAGATGAAATGGGTATAGCAAAGTGGCTACTTGTCCCACCTACTTGGCCACAGCCAAGCTCAGGTCCTATCCCTCCTCTTCCCAGACCTACCTCACACCTGCCCTGCACTTCCTAACCCAGAGCTCTGCTGTACCAGTGTTCATCTCACCCCTTGGGGAGCACCCAGCCCTTCCCAATGCACAGCCAAGTCCCACCTCCAGCCCATAGAAAAACCTTCCTTACTCCATATCCTCTGCTTTAAGCCTCTCCTAAATCACTGCACAGAAGCACAGGTTGGAAGGGATCTTGAGGACCATCTAGTCTGAGCGCCCTGCTCAAGCAGCGCCAGCTGCAGCAGGTTCCTCATGATCATGTCTACCTGGGTTCTGAATGTCTCCAAGGATGGAGACTCCACAGCCTCTCCGGGAAACCTGCTCCAGTGTCTGATCACCCACAGAGTAAGGAAGTGTTTTCTCTTGTTTGGAAAAAAATCTCACAAGTTTCAGTGCCCGTTGCCTCTTGTCCTGCCACTGGGCCCCACTGGGAATCCAATCTGTGTATCCAGTCCACCCCAAAGGCTGCAACACCTCCTGGTCCAAACTCCACGATTCCTGGCAATCTCCTAATCAAAATACCCTTCCATCTCAGCCAGAGGTCCCTTGGCTAAAAATAAGGAGACAACAACATGGATAGTTTATTTAAATAATGTCACTTAAAGCAGATACCCATATAACTTTTTCCCCCTTCCTGTTTCTAAAAATCAAAAAAACCATGTTTTTTTGCACATGCCTTTGGAATTAACCTTGAATGGAAACTCAGCCTTAACAGCTGAATATTTTTCAGATTTCTGTGATCTGCCCAGATCTATTCATGCAAGAAAAGTATACTGTCCATCACTGCATTTAAGGTAAAAAGACATGCAAGAAAGTCAGCAAGCTTTAAGGAGCAGGAAGCCTGGATCCAAAAGCACAACATCATGCCTTCTCCTAATGCGGAGCAACTGAAGCATAAACATAGATGTCTGTGAGGAATATTCTATAGCGAAAACTTCAATGAACAATCCATGACTTTTGCCAAATTAAGCCCCCCATAACGCTAATGATTAGACTGAGCTATGCTTACGAGAATGTAATAGATTTTAGTACATTAATAAATACTAGTTATAAGCCACTAGTTATAAGGCTTATAATACTATAAGCCACAGAAAGCATGTCTTTGCTTTCCCCCTTTCAGCATCTTTAAAAAACCCCCAGAAATCGCAATATTAACAGGATGGTTTTGCAGACCTGATAGTACAGAAGTAACTCTTTCAATTGCAGCCTAAGGGAAGAATCATGCTCTGAAAACATGACTAAACTTTTCCATGTCATCAAGCCCAATGAAACAGATTGCGTCAGGTAGTTCTGAAGTTTCTGCAGATACAGAAAGTTCTTTAGAGCCTTTGATTTCATATCCCCCCAAATCAAGGATCTGTCCTTAATGTACTTCAGGATATTGCACAATAAATAGGCTAGATAGTAGTCCTGAAACAAATAATGGTTTATATTTTTTGAAAGTTACAATGCTTTTTATTGTTTCTTGAAAATAATCACACAAGCAATTTACTTACTTGCCTTTGTTGTGAAACAATTGAGAGTTTCTGAATTTCCTTGATTTGAGGCATCACTGACCTCAAAGAAAAATACGACCTTCTCAGTCAAGTCTTTATTTTTTTCTTCCAATTGACAGATGAATTATACTGTTGGCAACGAACAAAACTTTTCAGCAAAACTCCTAAGATGCATCATTTTCACTCAGGGTGAATATTGAATACTGGGTTGTTTAATTTTCTTTCACAATCAAAGAAATCCACACTTCTTCTGGCAATGTTGTGGCATCATTTCATTGCTTCTGCAGCAGCCAGCTATGGATTTCTGCATTTCTCAGCACCAAAAGTTCACAAACCCATACCTTTAGAGGCTCTACTAGAACTGTTTTAAGATCCCCTTCAGCTGCATGCAGTTGTGGCCTGGCACCACTACTCCCCTTTCAGCAGCCATGTGCTCACTGAACCAGTGTGAGTCCGTGCTCCTTAAACCCACCTTTTGGTACTTGCGCTCCTGAGCAGCAGATGGGGAACCAGGTCTGGGAATGGACCTGGTAGAATGGAGAAGAACATGGGGAAGAGCACGCAGTGAGACCGACTGCCCACCCACAGAAAGCCATTCAACAGAGCACAGTCACCACTGACTCACGGCCATCTCTGCCATCTTTACTGATCTGTGGGATCAGTGGGTTCCTGCGATGCTATTCATGCAGCAAATGTTGCAATCATCATCACGCTAACTAAAAATACAGCCTTTGCTCACCTTTGTACCTCTACATACCAGACCAATAGATCTAATGTACTGCTCTACAAGCAGGACGAACTCAGCCGTTGGCTAAAATAGCCTTTAGATGCCAACAGACTGCATGTATAAGCTATTCTTTTAGACAGAGTACAGTTTTTATGGGAAACATAAACCATCCTTTTCATTTCAATGATGGTTGAAGTAATTTCTGAATAAAGTTTGAAGAGAAATGTAAGGTTCCCTAGATTTAAAGGTGCTGCTTACGTAGGGTGGGAGTACTCCATCTCAAATGACAAGAGCTGGTCTCAAGGCACAAGGTAGTTCAGGGAAATGAAGCATAGTCCCACAAAGGTGGACCTAGTGCAGTCTCAGAATTCTCACTGCAGAGGGAGAGCTCACCAGGCATCTTTCACTCATTCTAACTCTTTTGCCCATTTATTTATTTATTTATTTATTTAACAGAATTTGCTGTTTTCAAGCTGTCAGCAGGACCTTACAAAGGCTTTTGCCCTTTCAGAGTCTCACCTAATTGCTCCTACACTCAAAGAGAAACCATTTCTCTTTCCTCTTCCATCCCACAACTCTGAAGACTTCTTTCTACAACCTGCACAACTGATATGAAACTGTTGACAGCAGAATGCAGTGAGTCTCCTAGTGCCTCCCCTACCTCCAGACCCTGAGTCTGGGTAATCACTTCCCAGAAGCTCCAATACAGTTTCTATTTAAAAGCTTCAGGACCCTGCCAGATGGAGACGGGTTGTCAAATTACAAATCTACGCTCTCTACACAGCACTCAGATGCATTTCATAAAATCATAGAATCATTTGGTTGGGAAAGACCTTTAAGATCAAGTCCAACTGTACCCATCCACTACTAAGCCATGTCTCTAAGCACATTGTCTATCCATCTTTTAAATACCTCCATGGGCAGTGACTCAACCACTTCCCTGCGTAGCCCATTCCAGTGCCTGATAACCCTTTCAGTGAAGAAATTTTTCCTAATATCCAATCTAAACCTCCCCTGGCGCAACTTGAGGCCATTTCCTCTCGTCCTATCACTACTTACTTGGGAGAAGAAACCAACACCCACCTCACCTATAACATCCTTTTAGGAAGTTGTAGAGGGTGATAACGTCTCCCCTCAGCCTCCTCTTCTCCAGGCTAAACAACCCCAGTTCCCTCAGCCGCTCCTCATAAGGCTTACGCTCAAAACCCTTCACCAGTTTTGTTGCCCTTCTCTGGACACGCTCCAGCACCTCAATGTCCTTCTTGTAGCGAGGGGCCCAAAACTGAACACAGGATTTGAGGTGCGGCCTCACCAGTGCCCAGTACAGGGGCATGATCACTTCCCTCCTCCTGCTGGCCACACTGTTCCTGATACAAGCCAGGATGCTGTTGGCCACCTTGGCCACCTGGGCACACTGCTGACTCATATTCAGTCAGCGGTCGACCAGCACCCCCAGATCCCTCTCTGCCAAGCCGCTTTCCAGCCACTCATCCCCAAGGCTGTAGCGTTGCATGGGGTTGTTGTGACCCAAGTGCAGGACCTGGCACTTGGCCTTGTTGAACCTCATACAATTAGCCGCAGCCCATTGATGCAGCCTGTCCAGGTCCCTCTGCAGAGCCTTCCTACACTTCAGCAGATCAACACTTCCACTTAGCTTAGTGTCATCTGCAAACTTGCTGAGGGTACTCTAAATCCCCTCATCCAGGTCGTTGATAAAGATGTTAAAACAGAACTGGCTGCAACACTGAGCCCTGGTGAACACCACTTGTGACCTGCTGCCAACTGGGTTTAACTCCATTCACCACCACCCTTTGACTTTCCTCTTTCTTTTGAGATCCAGCTAAAGCTCTCTGTTCAGCCAGGCCGGTTTTCTCCCCTGCGGACTCATCTTTCGGCACATGGGGATGGCCTGCTCTTGCACCTCCAGGATTTCCTTCTTGAAGAGCATCCAGCCTTCTTGGGCTCCTTTGCCCTTTAGGACTGCCTCCCAAGGGACTCTGTCAGCCAGCCTTCTAAACAGTTCTGCCCCCCCGGAAGTCCAAGGTGGCAGTTCTGCTGACCCCCTCCGTACTTCTCCAAGTATCGAGAATTCTGTCATTTCACAATTGCTATGCCCCAGGCATCCTCTAACCATCACATTTACCACAAAGCCTTCTCTGTTCACAAACAACAGGTCCAGCGGGGCGCCGTCCCTGGTTCACTCACCAGCTGTGTCAGGAAGTTGTCTTCCACACACTCCAGGAACCTCCTAGACTGTTTCCCTTCTGCTGTATTGTACTTTCAGCAGACATCTGGTGAGTTGAAGTCCCCCACAAGAACAAGGGCTAGTGATCACAAGGCTTCTCCCAGTGGCTTGTGGAATATTTCACCCGTCTCTTCTTCCTGGTTGGGCAGTCTATAACAGTAATAATAATACTAATAATAACAATTTCTGCAGTAATAAATATTAGCTCTCCTGTGTGGCAAGCACTTGCCCTTTACACAGACATGACTGAAGCCTTTCAGAGAAGTCTGACTCCTTGTGCTCCTATTCCTCACTTATTTCTAGTCTAGACACAACCTTTCTCTGACTGAGAAAAAGAACTAGTGACCACTCAAGGAATGAGGGACAAGTGTCCAACCTGCCAGGGTCCAGAGATTCCCCATCAACCACCATCACTCACCCTAAGCCCCAAAAAATCACTCAGATTGTGAGCCTCCTTGCATGCATTGGGAGCCCACCTCCACTGCCCTGGAGCGGACCTGACTATCCCAGTTCTCCCAAATCCATGATTTTGCTTTGGCAGGGAGCTAAAAAAAATATCCATAAGTTGTTCTTATCAAAACCCACCTTCACAGGACTCAAAGGACAGCAAAAGCCATGTCTGAGAAATAAGAGGCTAATGAAAGCACTATGCGAGAGACTGTCTAGTGTGGCCACAGCAGTGCAATACAGAGGTCTTTCCAGCACATATTGAAGGACCCAAGCTAAATATTGCTGGATCGCTGCATGGCAGTGATCCACATGACAGACCAGGGTTATTTTACAGGTCGGCCAAGGCTTTCACTGGTACAGGGATGCACTTGCATTTGCAACACCATTTTATCTAAAATCCTTATGGGACTGCAATGGGCAGCTGCGCTTCGAGGACCAGGCTCTGCTGAAAAGCCAGAGCAATGAAAACAGGCCGCAGAGAAGTGACTGACAGTCAGGAGAGACTCAGGTGTGAGCACAAGAGAAGATGAATGAATGGCAGGAGATGAGAGAAAGTTCACAGGGTATCATGGCAGGGAGCGTCATCCGTCCCTCCCTGTGCGATCACGGCTGCAAGAGCCACATCCTGTGACCGAAGAGAGCATCAACAATAAACCTCCTCTGAACCAGCACGGCTGTCAGAGGAATTTTCCCACAGTAAGGATCACATTCATCACTCTGCGCCAGGAACAATATTGCATTGTAATGTCCCCAGGATTCCAAGAGACAGAAGAAAAAACATCCAACCTCAGCCATGAGCAAACTCTGAGAAGAGGCTGAAGTGATGAGAAGCAATGCTCTTTTGGCTGCACTACAGCATGGCAGATATGTTACGTGTTGACCACATGGCCAAGCACAGCGACATGAACTCTAGTGAAGAACAGAGGCTAGATCTTAATACATCTTGAAAGGCTGATGATCAAACAACCAAGCTTGACCTTACCTGTAAATTCAAGGGAAAGCTGAAAAAGACCAGAAACCACTAGGCATTAAAAGCAAGCGTCTGAACCTTATGGATGTATAATACCAAAAGGAAAAAAAAAAAAGGTTAAAAATAAAAAGAAGAAAAAAAGAATAAACAAGAAACACTGAAGAACTTGAAGTACTTTCTCTACCTGTACAACCTTGCAGATCTGTCAGTAGAAAGAGAACATGGGTGATGGCCACGGAGACAACACTGCAGGCTTCACTGTTGAAAAAAAACCCTAATATTTCCATTGATTTTTTCAGGGCTCTTCTTTTAAGTTTCCCTAATATGTGGCAAAGCTTATGTCCTCTTAAGAGTTAGACTTTTCTTCTTATCTGTAATGGTCACTGTTATCTTTCTTCCTACATATTTTTCAAGTAATCTTTCTCGGCATTCATATGAGAACAGGATTTCACAGCCACTCTGTTTTTCTTTCGGTCCAGGACCACTCTATGCTTTCTCACAATCCTTACAGCAGGAAAGCTGTAGCCTACACAGAGAGGAAAGCATAAATTACGCTATGACAGGTTTATGAGACTAATTCTAATAAATATATCTCAGGAGCCTCCTATGCACTGTCTCCCTAGAAGAGCAAAGAGGGATTTTTCTGCTGGCAGCATTTTCAACTATATCAACATGTCTCATGGAAGCGCATGAATTCCAATGACAGTTTGTCAGGGAAGCCCAGGCAGGCTTGCAGGCCAGGAGGAGCAAGGAGGACCCCTCAGAGCCCCCCTGGTCAGAGCACTGGCCTGGGGTAAGACAGACCACTCTTGACCCTATTTGATAAGCAGATGCATTCAATCTACTTTTTTTACCTCAGATCACTGAGTCAGGCTTCGATCAAAGCTTCTTGCCCCGCAGGATGCTGCTCTGGCCAATTCAGCTGGCCTGGGGCCAGGCAAGGCAGGGATGTGAAGCAGGGTGCCTGTGTCCCAGGATGCAGCCACCAGCATCTGCAGCCCAAAGGTCCCTCATTTCTTCTCGCTTTGTTTTGTGGTGTTTTGTTCGGGTGTGAAGAAGTCCAAAACTCTTCTTAAGGCTTGTTTAATTTCAGTAGGACCTTTATACGTATCTTAGTTTCATCCTATCTACTGCCACTGGAATTTTTTTGGGGAGACAGATGGGAGGAAGCCCATATTGCAGACAGAAAGAAATTAGGGCCCTGAAAGGAGCAATGTCCAATGTCATCAAAATCACTATACCATGTGCTCTGCATTTTTCTGTCATTCATCCTTTCATGATTGCTTATTGTCCTGTTCTTATTGTTTCAAAAAACATTTAATGCCTTACCTACATGCATGTGTTTAAATATTGGTTCATCTGTGTCAGTGAAACTCTTAGAAATCGAAGTGTCTTTTCAAAAGTTAATTAGGAACACCTTTATTCAAGTACCATTGGCTTTCCTAGAAAGTCATATCACTTTTGAAAATAGGATTTAGATGCATTACGATGCGGAAGGAAATTCAGAACAACTTCATTTTGGAGACATTAACCAATCCAGTAGCTCACCTGTACCTCTGACCCATACCCATATCATTTGTTACCAAAGTCTCTTATCCCTGATATTCAAGTGAATGCTGCAGAGGCCAGAAAGGTCTGTGTGTTCACACCTGTTTAAATCACACAAACTATGAAGGTCTAGGATTAAAACCAGAGGCTGAAGGACGATGTCCAAATGCTAGAAGCATTTAGTACTAAAGCACCTTCTGCAACACTCACAAAAGTTTCTTCCTGTTACACTTGACAGAGAACATACCAAATTATGGCTTTCTACCCTCAGACTAACTTCCATTCTTTGTATCACAACCCCAGTACACACAAATAGCTAAGACTCAAAAGAACAACATCAAAATGAAAAGTTAAAGTAGAATTAATCTGGTGATAGAGTTCTTGTCACCTTAATCTATCGACTCTCCTTTTCTGATTATACGCAGAGAGTTCCACTGACTTTCAGAAATATTGAGAAAGTCTTTTTTTTTTTCCCTTATGCAAGACATGCAGCTGGACTTCTCTTTTGGCTCTCCATGAAATGCCTTTTACCCAACCTCTCACCACTTTTCCTTTTCAGCCCAAGCACAGAATATCTGCTCCCCCCCCCTTTTTTGTTGTGAACTGGAACACGCTCAACATTTTTTCCTCAGTAGACAATTTATTTTTAAATCCATGGCTAAGAATGCAGCATAATATATTTTAAAACAAATGTTCTTAGTCATCATTTCCATAATATTTCAACCCCTTCACAGGAAATATGATTCAGTACAGCAACAAAATAAAACCCAACAGTTTTCTATTAGCAAGTGTCCACAGCTCTTCATTTCAAATCTCAGCAATAATAAAAAACTGCAGCAATAAAAACCTGGATAAAGACTGACTCTTTGCAATAGCACAATCAACAGTTGGAGATCTGTCTGAAAGTTACACCATATTTCAGTGGCACACAGCTGGTCAGCTACTGAAACGAATGCTTAAACTATATTGTCCACGTCAGGAGCATGACAGACCTTCGTATCAGTTGTCAAATAAGTAAAGTTTAATGTTTAATAGGAGATAATATAGGCCTAAAACTAGACTGCCTTCCTCAAACAAATTCTCATTGATCCCAACAGGCCTGTTCTCCCAAGGAAAGTTTTCTACCCCAGATGAGGAGAGAGAAGGTCTCCTGTACCATAATTCCCTGTTTAAAAGCACATCATACATGCCCAGAAAGTGAGGTTAAATGCCTGGCACTTCTAATAAACTAGTGCATTCCTCCTTCTTTTTCCCCATAGCACTGATAACTAAAGGTAAGTGTGTTTTGTGTCAGTGATGAGGAAGGGTAGGTGTCAGGTCTGAAGTGTCAGGTTCAAATTTCAAGGTTTTGTAAATTAAGCTTTTATAAACGCCAAGGCCATGGAACTATCCCATGAGTCTGGGCAGGCAACTTTGGTCTCAACCAGGAATTATTCCTTGCTTCCCTGCTTACTGCTTACTTTTGTAAAAAAGCACTCTTGCCATATAAGGTAAAAGCAGATGAATCTCTCCACTGCACCTACGGATCTTGTAGGTAATAAGGTACCCTATTGACTAAATGTATGTCATTGTATGTGTGCAGCTAGGGGAAAAAATAGGAAATACTATTGCAAATAAATTTCCATTAAATTGCTACATTTCTTATTTCCTTTAGTTGAGTTATTACTTTGGCTTTGCTCACTGTCTTTTTTTATTTTTATTTTTCAGTTCTTTCTATTAAAAAAGTAGGGATAGGCTGTACGTGAAATAATAAAAGTTATGTTGCTGTTTTTCATACAAAATTATTCAAAAACATAAACAACTTAGATTCAAAACACAAATTCATGACCAAACATGAAAACATACTTTTATTCATGTCACCATGAACTTTTACTTATAGAAGCCAGTGAGAAATCAGCTATTGACACCGCTGTGAGCAGGTCAGACCATTCAGAAAAAAATTTAACAGGATAACATCACCCTGGAATTAAATAAGTTGTGTAAAAAAGCAAGTGGTAATCAAAACATACAATGCATCTCTCAACTCCATTAAAAGGTTAAAGACAGTTATAAACACACCATTTTCTAAAACTGGCTTAAGAGAGGCAACATGGGCAGAATCATGGACCATGTCTGATGTTTGCAAGCTATAGCATTTGCTGTCCCACTGACACCGTGGTTTGCTGAGTGGAAGGAACAGGATTTCTCTTACAAAATACACTGCACCTGACAGAAAGCATTTGCAGAATACAGAATCCATGCCTTTGACTAGACCTTACACATCCACAGAGCGTACTGTGTTTGACTACCTGCTGTACTCTGAGGAGGAGAGGACATTCATCTCCATGGTCATGGAGCTCCCAAGGATATCTACCTTCCATGGCAGTATTAACAGGACATTAAATAAGAAAAGCAATTGCACCTCCACCGTTATTTCTGCAGTTAGATTTCCTCAGAAAACTTATTTGTCATCACTAATGAACCTGGCAGAGTCCAGTGGTCTCAGACCTCCAGACACAGCCTCCTGGAGCCCCTGGATATTTAAGGCGGATGTTTCCCAGAGAAGGGGTATGGACACTCCACTGCCCTACCTGTACTTACATGGGACAATCTATCCAAAGAAACTGGCTGAACAAAACGAGGTTTCTAGTCACAAATGTCTTACCTTGAAAAACAACATAAATCCAACACACCCTACCAGCTGGACCTTATCCCATCCTAAAGACTTGGGTTTACCCAAAACCCCAAATCCCAACTGATGTTTGTCCGTTAGGGTAAAACACCTCTATTCCTATGGGATCTCCTTTTTTCAAAGGCATTTCTCCTGTTGTCCATGCAGCTCACAGAGCAGAAATCCATCTCAGCTCCCCAGCGTGGCTGGTTTCTGCCTAATTGCACAGGGAGACCTTCTGAAGTTGGGGGCCTCGCTGGCAGAAAACAACTGCTGCAGTTGCATGGAAAAGCTGTTGAGTGCAGACCATACCTTGCTGTGCCAGAAAATCTCCTCTGGCCCTGACTGTCCATGAAGTATCACATCTGTGCTGAGATAGAAATGTGAACCAGAACACAAGTTACAACTACCAATGGTTTTCATATGCCAGAATGGAATTCATAACTTTATACAGGGACATTTCACATGTGGTTACAAACACACCTAAAAGCTCCTGAGCTTCGCACTTACTAGTAAATAAAGAAAAATGTGACAGTGATTCCTTAAGTTTAATGCTGAATATGAAAAACTGTTAATAAACCAACAGCAGAAAGAAGACAAATATCTGGTAACATAAAATAGAGCCCTACATACTGATTTGAGATAGAGAAGCAAGATTTTTCAAACAACACACCTACTGTTTGGAAATCTTTTCCACGATTATGGACTCTTCCAAGTTTATAAAAGAAGTAGCAAGTAGTGCATAAAAGGTCTTTAATCTTGGCTTCAGAGAAAATTAGTAATGGAAAAATTCATCAAATGTCTACGTCATACAAATTAAACAGTCAAAACCACAACACACAGTCAAGATCTTGTTATGGGTGAAACATTCCTGTGTATGACTTTACAATGTCAAACTTTTAACATCCACAATTATCTATAATTTCCCAACACTGTAAAACACTGGCACCTTGTTCTAAAGATTTTTCCGAAGAGAACGATTTCAGATCACAGAACCATGGAATGGTTTGGGTTGGAAGGGACCTTTAAAGATCATCTAGTCCAACCTCCCTGCTATGGGGAAAGACATCTTTCATTAGATCATTAGATTTCATTAGATCAGGGTGCTCAAAGCCCCCCCAACCTTGAACACTTCCAATGAAGGGACATTCACAGCTTCTCAGGCAACCTGCTCCAGAGTCTCACCGCCCCCACTGTAAACAATTTCTTCCTTATGTCCAATCTAAACCTACTCTCTTTCAATGTAAAACCACTGCCCCTTGTCCTGTCACTACAAGCCTTGGTAAAAAGTCTCTCTCTGTCTTTCTTATAAGCCCCCTTTATATAATGAAAGGATGCAATAACGTCTCTCTGGAGCCTTCTCTTCTCCAGGCTAAACAACCCCAACTCTCTCAGTCTTTCTTCGTAGGAGAAGTGTTCTGGCCCCAGGATGAGAGATCAGAAGTGACACCCCAACACATACATTGTGTTTAATGGTCAGACACTGGAAAGAGATCAATTTCCATCTCCCAGGCTAAGAGTCACGTAACGTGCACACAGAGAGAGATGCCATATGGTACACAGAGGAGAGCAAACAGTGAGTCTCTTGGAGGGCAGATGTGGCCCAGAGCATCAAACCACCGGTTTGCTCATGTTCAGCTACATCAGTAACTTCATCTCAATGACCTTCCTGTTTGCCATGTGCTATCTCTCTCCTCACTTCACAAATCTTGACAAAACTACGTAAAAAGAAGGATGATTTCAAGTAACATGAATGAACCATATAGCCAATTTTGTCCATGGAAGTAAATGGATTCAGGACAGCTACAGAAGCAGTGACCAGATTTGGGTTTTTTTCCTGGCAAGCTGTCCTTCAGCTCAGCTAACCACCTCGCTACTTCATCAAACGTTACAGCCTTTTCCTAGCAATTCAGACAATTGGAATTCCTCAGACTTTGCTTTCAGTGACTTGAAATTGGCTTCACAACAACCCATATTTATTCTCAAGTCTCTGCCAGCTTGGCCTTACTCTCCCAGTGACAATGACGCTGGGTTACCTCTTTCACTTGCACCAGAGGACACCTAACACCTATTCACATCCAGCTTTCAGCACTCCCCAGGTTGCCCAAGGAGCACCAGACAGAAGGGTTTGCCCGAGGCTTCAACCACCTACAGAGCTCCAGAGGAACCTCCGAAGCATGACAAACTAAATCTGACAGCATTTTTAGTAAGTAATGTTTTCCATTAACTACAAGCACTACAAAATTAAAGCTTCTGGTCAGTCAATGCCCTTCTGTTTCCATTTACAGTTAAGAATGCAAAAACTCGACCATAATTTCTTTCCCAAACTCTCCTCAGCCTGTTCCAATTTTGGGACAGAATTCAGTCTAGTAAAAAATATTTTTAAATGATGTGGTTTGTTTATAATCGGAAAAGTGATCTTAGTAATCATCAAAATTACTAGAAGTTACTAAATTTAAAACACAACTACATTTTCTTCTCTCCTCATACAGAGCCATAGACTGGGCAGAATATCTGAGCACTGCTGTACATGGCTCAACAGAATCCCTTCCCTCCATGAACAGCTGCAGCCACAGCCAGGAAAAAAAACCAAAAAGCATAAAAAATCCCAAACCAGCCAACCGACACAATGTCAGGAATGGCAAAGAATATGAAATATATAATCTCTTTTATATATTGTAGATCACCTATGCTTCATGAATACTACCACTCTATGCAAAAAACGACTGTAGAGGGACATGTAGCAGGGGCAATAAAAATTCTAAGATTAAAAAAATCAGTATCGTTTAGGTCACATAAGAGTTAAAGGAGAAGGGATACTGTCAGCGTACGTAGACTAAAGAAGCAGCCATTCAATAAAATAAGGGACAAATTGACAACTGTACAAGAAAACAGGCTTTCACTAAACACATAATTCACTTGGAATGGTCACTACGAAAAGGTGCTGAAGTCATGAACTAGCAAAACTTGAAGTTGGAATTACAATACGACTATCCAGAAGAGTAACAAAAGGAAAGTCAAGTTGCAAACTTGCACGTGAAAGTAAATTACTGATGAAGAAGGAGAGGCAGATTATGAATGGCACCTGCTCATGAAGAGTTACTTTACATTGTCGGCTGCATCTGCTATTACCTATTCTCAGGGAAAAAAAAATATACTTCCTCAAAAAATAGCCAACCTCCCACCTCCCCCACATCAACACTAGGCATGCCCTGAGTGACTTCACCACAGAGGTTTCAAAGTTCTGCACAGTTGCTGGAGCACAGCCTACTAGCACACACAAAACCCCCTACGCTGCTCAAAAATATCAAGAACACATTAAAAACCCTGCTTTACAGATAACAGGAAACTATTTGATGATTTCCAGACTAACTTGAAGAAGCTTTCAACATCCATTATATTATGTTTGAACAGGAGACTGTCTTTTCTTGCCAAGTTAGCACTGTAATCCGTCACGCTTACTCCAGCTATGTGACACTCTGCAAAAGCAAACACAAGACTAAGGCTGTGGTCTGACAGGTATTTCTGGCTGCAGGTCAGGCATTAAGTGTTTTTTCTCTGCGAACGCCTGTCGCCACCGCTCTCCCTACCTGGGGTAACCCCCAAAGGTCTGCTGGCGTAACAGCACAGCAGTCAACCCACGCGCCAGCCCTGCCCGAGTGATGGAGGCCGCAACCAGAACCAAGCTAAACCACTGTGTGGGGAAAGCGTTTGAGCTAACCGAGATCACTTCGTCTTACCACGTCTGTCCATATGGATACCTGGTTTTGCAGCACACATCAGGCGGGCAACAGCGATGAGGAGTTTCCCACAGGAGGCTTCAGGTGCACTGGCTTTCACGCTGAATGAAATCTAACCATGATTCAGTTGGTTTTTACTCTCCGTACTCCCAGGTCAGGGCTACGTAACAGCCAGGGATTCATTTGCCTTTGGAGTAAAAATGTCGAGATTTTGCCTCCAACAGGATTTTACAGCCGCACTGCAATTAGGTGTTAATTATATCACGTGAGGGATAAACACAGAAAAATCACTGTTTTGGTAATGAAGACGCTGCTAGTCTGTAATCTCTGGATGCCAGTCTCCAGCTTATGAAGCGCCATTTCCCACTCTCCCCCACAACACACTGACCTCATGTATCTATCACTAGAAGTGAACTTTCGTGACAATTAAACCCCATCCTTCCTGCCTATTTATTTTCAGTCAAAGGACCTTTCCCAGGAAAGCAGACAGCCTAGTTCCAAGTATGAGTAGAAGAAATTAAAACGCATGCTAGCAAAGATGCAACACCTTTTACATTATCTGTGATGGCTCCTCAAGGGTGTCACAAAGGATGCAAGTATGGAAAGGAAGTTTTACGTTCTCACTTTCCCCACAGAACTAGATGCTAAAAGCTTTTCACCTAAATTTGGGTTTAAATTTGTAAAAAGAAAGCGATACATGGATTTTGAATCCTTTCTGTATCATTGTCCGTGTTTTTCCACGTGGTACGCCATTTGGGAAGGGGCCATGGTGACATGGGGCAACAGAAAAGTAAATTCAAATACAAACGGAGGGGGAGTGTGAAAGTTATCACTTATTTAGAGCAAATGAGAACTTGACGCTAAAATGATAATGGATAACACTTGAGAAATAAATCAATATAACAGGCATTACTTGGCCTTTCCTTTACAGATGAATTGTTTTTCATGCAAAATACGCAGTAAGCCCCACTCATACTTCATGTTCTCAGCTTCAGATGTTACAAATTTAGCTTTTACAAATTTAGCTTTTCAAAGTACTTCCACAGGAAACAACTTAACATATAAACTTCTTTTAATTCTGACCTTGCCATAGCTGTTCAGCGTTAGAAGACGTGGTAAGCTAAGGAAGGGCCAAGGGTTTGTCTACCAAGCCACTGCCCTTCCAGTTAACATGCTATTTTATACCATGTTAAATGCAAGAGAGGACAAGGCTAAAATATATATCATGCAAAGAGATGTAGGGGGGTGACCCACTTGAACAGAACACCCATCCCTACGCCCTTGACATTCAATGTGAGTTGCTGACAGCCATAGAAATCTGTTTTCTTGCCTTATCTCTTTGAAATCTCTAAAATCTTAGTTAAGCTGCTGCCTTGACAGACACCAGCAAATACTTTTATTCCATTTATGAATATCTGTCATACAAACACATCACAGCTGAGACTGCTCTTGCAAAAACACTTCACCAACAAAAATTTTAAGTATTCAAATTGCTTCTACCTAGTATGCCTCATTGTAAGTCTCACACTTAGCCAAGGTAGTCCTTCACTTAAAACAAACCTCACACAGAAATCAATTTAATAACCACAAAGTAGTTGGGGACCTGGCATTACAAAACACTGAGACCTGCTTGGCACTTTGCAACCTATTCTAAACCATACCTGCAATGCTATTTTTCATCTTTTATTGCTTATGTTTATCTTTGGTCTATCTGGATAGATCACATAAAGGTGGGAGCTGGCATTTAATACACAGCTGTATAAAGACAAGTCACCAGAACCCCAATCTAGTTAAAACTCCCTGAATAAACTCATGGATAAAACCTCAATGAAGCAGATGTGTGGTATTCCAGAGGCACCTGATGTTGAAGAGTCTGTTTTAACTGTCTGAGCAGCTGCAACCACCTACATACTGGTATTTTTAAATTATGCTATTGTGCATAAACAAAGTATCAATGGCAGTCCAGAGAAAAAACATAAAGCAGCTGGGAACAGTCTAGCTTATTTTGCGGTAATTGCTTCAGGAAGACAAACATGAGACATCTTAAGTCAACAATCAGTCTTCTAGTCCTGCATTTTCCAGTTTTTGTCCTACTTAAGATAGTCTAGCTTTACTGCAGGCACCATTCTTGCTTCAATTTCCCGAAGCCCAGGACCTCATCTTTCATCTGACCTCATAAAAGCAATCTAGAGGACCACCTCACAGACTCTGCCTTACAGCTACATCAGTTGTAGGATGGCCTTACAACTATATTCCTTACCTAGCACGTGACGTTATTCGACTTAATACTTCCCCTCTGTGGATAATTTGATGCAACATAATGACTGTTTCGGATCCCGGCTTGTGTGTGAAGGGGCTCCACCACATTCCCAAGTTAGCTGCATGGGGCTGTGTCTGTGTGTGCACGCGTCCGCTATCGGAAACTGATGACGGCCTTTCGTTAGGTCTCTGACACACAATCAGCCCTAAGGTTTTTCCAGACTACGTTTCCCACAGGTCGCAGCCACCCCTCCTTGTCCCTGGAGGCCTCTTGCGTCTTTAACAGGATGCCCTCTAGTGCGTAAACTGTACACGGACTTTTCCACTTCTGCCCACATTACTCCCTATCAAATGCAAAATCTGTTGAAGGCAGCCTAGGCAAGGCATGCTGCAGGGCCCAGCTCAAGCACTAATGACTAAGGAAAGGACCCGAAGGGAATTAGCAAAGACAAGTGGAAAAAAATACCTACAAACCAATAGCGTAGAACCAAAGTCTAACCTTAACTGTTCCCATCTGAATAGCAACCACTTGGAAAGGGAAGTGACTCAAATGCAAGTGCATGGGCTTCTAGTTAATTTTCTGCATGATAAACATCTGCTGAATCAAAAATATAATTTTACCTCCTTCATAAACAAATTCATTGAATCCCTTCTACCAAACTCAAACTGCAAGAGGCCAAATGGTAATGTTAACCGTCTCTGTAAATAAATACACAGTTTATTTTGTTCACTATAAATTAAGAACAGAATTCAAACTTCAGACCATTCCCATCTACTGCCACGCAGTGTTGCAATCCCCCGACCAGAGGGACACATATTTTAAGGACCCGAGTCAGCCACCGTTCCCCTTGCTGAACTACAGCATTCACAGAGAGCAAACACACCGTCACCACATTCGTGTGAACTGGCGTGTATTTTTGGTTTATTATTATTTTATGGCTTCTCACATCTCTCAATAATATTAACTTTTATTCCAAACTGACAGCATAACTTCCTGCAAAATCAACTGCTACAACGCACAGTACAGAATTACACTAGTGTACCAGTAAAAGGATATTGTGCCATTAGAGATGTACATATTATATTGTGTATCAGATATTTAATGATTTTCTTACAGTTAGCAAAGCACTTTCTGGTTTATTACTATGCTTATTATAAAGTGCATATAAATAAGTACATGTTAATAAGTAAACTAATGGCTGACTAAAGCATCTAGGTGATGAAATACCATGGTGCTTCTGAAAACACTGCCCTGCAGCTGTAATTCCAGTCTGCATGTTTAAAATACATACCCCAAATAAACTAACACTATAAACTGAAACAAAGAATATACTTTTAATATCAATTTATTTTCACCTTAAAGACCAAAGGCAGGTAAAAATCTAAGGCGGGATGGGGAAAGGAAGACAACGAAGCCCTTAGTTAAAGGGCGGGCTCGGGTACGGCTGGTGAGGGCACAGCTCTACGCTACTGCTTCTGTATACAAATAAAAATACGTCCAGAGAACTGCAGAGCCCGTCCTGCACAAGGCACATCGCTACCTACTGCGTCAACGTAATGGGTGTCTGATCCTTATGCAAGAAGAAAATTTCTGAAGGGCTGAGCCCAGGACCCCCTGCAATGTCCGTTGTGCGAGGCCCTGCGAGGGGATGCCGGCCCCCCCCCGGCCACCACCAGCCCCTCCGCTCCTAAAACAACGGCGTTTGTGAGAAAAGGCTTCATAAAATTGCATTGCTCCCGGCATCCTTCTCCCTTAAATGCTTCTCTGTCACATTAGAAAAGGAAAAGAAATGCAAAATTAAGCAAGAGAGGTTTGGGTTGGCAGGCCTTTCGTTATTCATTTACTGTTCATTATTGATTTTTGTGCCTGTGCAGAAGGGTCACGTGCGTGTGCGTTGGAAAGAGGACGACTGCAGTTTGCACAGGGCTGTGTACAGAAGGGAGCTCAACGACCAGAGAAGCTCTCTGTGGATTCTCTCTATGCCTGGTTTTTGGGTGGCTTTTTTTT